>WOUA01000090.1:0-90189 GCA_021397985.1 Sporothrix dimorphospora
CGTCTACTTTTGGCAGCGCGATTTTGCCAGGTTCCTGACGTTGGATGTCCATATGGGGGTAACAGGCAGGCTCGTTGTTTTTTTTTTTTTTTTTTTTTTCCCCCCCCCCCCCCCCCCCCCAACCCCCATGTGTCGAGGTGTGTATGTCGTACATCGCATATATATAGACTAAGCGCCTGTCCTCTTGTTGGCTCCCTTTTCTTTTCCAAAAGAGCTCTCTCTTCAAGTTCAGCATAACCATCTCCTCGCAGCATTCTGCTCGCATCCCATCTTCTTTATTTACTTCCCTTACTCTTACTCATTTTATTTACCTCCACCTACCACCACCACCACCACCACACACATCAACCTGCTACGCACTGCGTAGGAACAACCGCAACCATGGTGTCCAAATGGTTCTCCACGACCATTTACTTTGACAAACACAACCCGACCTCGGAAAAATGGGACCGCAGCGCCCCTCCCTCGGATGCCCTCGACTACTCCCCCCTCAGGCGTATCACCGGCAAGTCGCTGCTCCTTGCCCTTTTTGTGTCCATGGGCGGCCTGCTGTTCGGCTACGACACCGGCCAGATCTCCGGTTTCCTGGCCATGCCCGACTACCTACAGCGGTTTGGCCAGCTCAACGACAAGGGCGAGTACTACTTTAGCAACGTCCGTGCTGGATTGATTGTCGGTCTGCTGTCCATTGGCACCCTCATCGGCGCCCTCATCGCCGCGCCCATCGCCGACCGCGTCGGCCGCAAGTACAGCATCTCCTTCTGGACCCTGATTATCTCCGTCGGCTTCGTCATCCAGATCGCCGCCATAACCTCCTGGGTCCAGGTCATGATCGGCCGCTGGGTCACGGGTCTGGGCATCGGCGCCCTGTCGCTGCTCGTGCCCATGTACCAGGCCGAGACCGCGCCCCCCTGGATCCGCGGCGCCATGGTCTGCACGTACCAGCTGTTCATCACGCTCGGCATCTTCCTCGCGGCTACCTTTAACTACGGTACCGTTACGCACCTGGCCAACAGCTCCGCCTCGTGGCGCATCATCATCGGCCTGGGCTGGGTCTTTGCCCTGGTTCTCGGTCTGGGCATTCTGCTGTTCCCCGAGACCCCCCGCTACGACTACTCGCGTGGCCACTACGATCGCGCCCGCGACACCCTGTGCTCGGTGTATGGCGCAGCCCCCAACCACTGGTCCATTGTCTCGCAGATCGAGGAGATCGAGACCAAGCTGCGCGCCGAAGAGGCCGTCAAGAACGGCAACGCCGCCCAGGAGTTCTTCAGGATGTGGCGCGCGCCCCGGATGACCCACCGCATCCTGCTCGGCGTAGGCCTGCAGGCACTGCAGCAGCTGACTGGCGCCAACTACTTCTTCTACTATGGCACGACCATCTTCAAGTCGGTCAACATTGATCCCTTTATCACCCAGATCATTTTGAACACGATCAACTTCGTCGTCACCTTTATTGGTCTGTACCTCGTCGAGCACTACGGCCGTCGCCGCTCCCTCATTTCCGGCAGCATCTGGATGTTTATCTGCTTCCTCATCTTTGCCTCGGTCGGCCATTTTGCCCTTAACATCGATGCACCGCAGGAAACCCGTCCGGCCGGTGTCGCTCTGATCGTGTTTGCGTCGTTCTTCATCTTGGGGTTTGCCACCACCTGGGGCCCCATGATCTGGACCATCATGGCCGAGCTCTTCCCCTCCCGCTACCGCGCCCAGGGCATGGCCCTGGCCACCGCCTCCAACTGGCTCTGGAATTTCTTGTTGGCCTTCTTCACGCCGTTCATCACCGGCGCCATCGACTTCCGCTATGGCTACGTCTTTGCCGGCACCAACGTCATTGGCGGCCTTGTCGTCTACTTTTTCGTGATGGAGTCCCAGGGCCGCACCCTTGAGGAGATTGACACCATGTACCTCGAGCGCATCAACCCGCGCAAGAGCGCCAAGTGGATTGCGCCCCCGGCCAAGGAGATTGCCAAGATCCGCAAGGCCGCCGGCCTCGACATGGAGGCCCAGGCCGAGCATGTCAACAGTCCGGGCGGCGTGGCGGGCACCTCGGATGAGGGTGTCCTGCCGGCGACCACGATTGAGTAAGCCGCGAGCGTCAGCGAGCGACGGCCATTCTTCCAATGACGAGCGATATCAGGTCGTTCGTTTTGAATACAAAACAAACAGAAGTGGAGAGGAGGAACCGGAATGATATCCAAAAAGAAAGTTGAACAGAGGATACGACGATACCATGAGTTCTTGGAGCACATCACATTTGCACACACGGAGTACCATTTACCCATACTACCATTTATATAATTGCTATTTTTTCCCCCTTTCATACTATACCATCATACTTTGTTTTAGCTGAATACACTCTGCATACAAAAAATTTTCATCGTACATCGTGAACCGTCTACAAAATGGAAACCCCCGTGAGATCTGCCTCGTCCTCTAGCCGCCACACTCGCGCAAACGTCCGTTCCAACGCGTCCCTGTCTTGCACCCCGGCGTACTCGGCGATCCGCCGTGCTTTTTCTTCCAGCTCGGCCTGGGTCAGGTGCTGGTCCGGGTCGCCTTTGGCCGACGCCAAGAACTGTTCGTACACCTCACCCTCCTTGGTCGTGACCACTACCCGCGCCTGCCACTTTTCGGGGAACGCCGCCTCGATATCCTCGTCGAGGACCATGTGCACCCGCTCGCGGAAGGCGTCCAATTCAGGGTCGCTGAGGGCCGCCTCGGTAAAGTCCAGCACGGTCGCTCGACCGCGGTGCGCCGCCACGGCCAGCACGAAGCCCATTGAGAACTTGCTCTGGTGGATCGTCTGGGGCCTGCCCACGGTGCGGCCTAGCACGTCTAGTGCGGCGGCATAGACGTGGCAGTCGACCCGCTCAATGTCGCTGGCCGACAGTCCCTTGTCACGCATAATCTTGAGAAGGCCATCTGCCGATCCGTGCGTGTGCCGGCACGACGCGTGCCACTTGAAGCTGGACTGCGTGATGCTGTAGGCCGCCCCAAGGCCGGCGGTCAAGGCGTCTGGTGACGCCTTTCCAGGGACCATGGCTACCGCCATCCCGTTCACCCCCTCCAGCACATCCGCCGTCCCCAGCAGACCCGCCCGCGCCGCATACGCCGCCAGCACGCCGTCGAACCCGGCCTTGGCCGTGTGGACCTGCTTGCCGTGCGTGGCGTCGACCAAGAACTGCCACAGCCCGGCGGCCTGCGTGCCGGCGGTGCCGAGGGCGGACAGCGTTTGTGAGGCGTCCAACTTCAGCAAGTGGGCGGTTGCAGCCGCCGCGCCGTACACACCCGCCGTCGCCGTCGTGTGGAACTTGGCGTAGTGGCTGGGCCCCAAGAAGGCCCCGATCCGGCACGCCACGTCGTAGCCGGCGACGGAGGCCGTGATGAGGTCCTTGCCGGTGGCGCCGCCGCCAGTCGCCTGGGCCACCGCCAGGGCGGCCGGAAAGACAACGGTCGCCGGGTGCACCATGCTGCTGTTGTGCAGGTCGTCCTGCTCGACCACGTGCGATGCCGCGCCATTCACGAGGGCGGCGAAGGCGGCTGACGTCCGGCCTGGGCGGTGCAGCAGTTCACTGGGACCCTCCCCGGGACCCATCTCCCTTGCAAACGCATCAATGGCCTGCACGGCCGGGTGGTGCCGGCCGCCGATGGCGCAGGCGTACCAATCCAGAAAGAAGTCCTTGGTTTTGGCCACCACCGCCGGCGGGAGGTGTTCGTAGCGCAGGCCGGCCGACCAGGCCGCGAGCTGTTTTGTTCGGGAGGGGACCGTTGAGCCGGATAACAGACGAGACGACACGGAGACATAGGCCGCGGGTCGGCGGAGAGGCCGATGGCCAGCGACGGCTCGCCGGATGGGGATTGTAAGCATGGTGGTGACCGTCGAGTGCGGGTGGAAATCAAGTGGTTGGCCGAGGTTGGGTTCGATTCAAATAAATGATTACGTAGTGATTAAAGCCAACTAATATTCCTGAGATGGGTTTGACTGGACAACGACGACAAGAAAGAGAAAAGAGAGACGCCCGACGCCATCCGATTATTCCCAGGCTGTCCCTGCCAAATCACCTCGGCGAAGTGGCATGCAGCAAGTCCAGTAGGTCGGCTACTTGCTCGAGCTACTCCGCGAAACCCGCGAATCCGATGCGGAGAATGTGGAGGCAGTTGAGTGTGCGGTAGCTGTGTTGGATCAACGTTGTTTTATTGAAGTCTCTTTTTAATCAATTGTATTTATTTCTATTTAAATTCACTCGTATTTCTCCAATATTCTGTATTTCATTTTCTCTTTTTTCTGTCCTAGCTTCGATTGATTGACTCGCCCCCGTTCGCCGTTTCCTCTGCTCGCTCACGCGCCTTCCTTTGGTCGTCTCGTCGTTTTTCTTGCTCGCTGGCTCGCTGGCCCGCTACAAATCCGCTCTCGCCGGCTCACCCGCCCAAATCCGCCGAATCACCTCCCTGATGGCCTCCCTTTCCAGCGGCCGCGGACTCCAGTACGGCTGACTCAGGGCAATGTCGGCGGCCTTGTCAATGTCTTCCTCGCGGAAGCCGTAGTCGCGGAGGGCGAGCTTGACGGGAAGTTTTGCGAGGAGGCCGTTCAACCCCACCATAGCATCCCCGTTGCTGTCTGGCAAAATGCCCGCCAACTTGTCCATCACAGGACCAATTTTCGGCGCCACATACGACAGGCTGTGCGGCAAGACCGCCGTGTGCGTCTCGCCATGCGGCAGGTTGAAGGATCCGCCCAGCACGTGGCACAGCTTGTGGTGGATGGACATGCTGACGTTGCCGAGGCACATGCCGCACAGCCAGGCGCCGTACAGGGCGTCTTCCTCCGCTTGCGTCCGCTCAGGCGACTTGTCACCCGACGGGACGTCTGTCGCCAACTTGGGCAACGACACCGCCAGAGAGCGGATGGCCTCCCCCGCCATGGCCGACACCACCGGACTGGCATTCTGCGTGTACAGCGCCTCCACGGCGTGCGCGAGCGCGTTGATGCCGCTGGTGGCGCGCATTGTGCGGGGGAGCGTGCCCGTCAGGTCGACATCGTACAGCACGGTCCGCGGCAGGATGCGCGGGTCGCTGCGCGTCGTCTTGCGACCGTCGGCCGTTTCGCCAAGGATGGGCGTCATCTCGCTGCCGGCATAGGAGGTGGGGATGCAAATGTGGGCGAGGCCGGTGCGGATGCTCATGGCCTTGCCGAGGCCAATGGTGCTGCCGCCGCCGATGGACACCAGCACCGTCGACGCGGAAGCAGAGGCGGGGTCGGAGCTTCCGTCAGTGGCAGCAGTCGCTTCGCCCAACGCCTTGATGGCCTTCTCCGTAATGCCCACCGGCGTATGCATGGTCGCCTCGGTAAACACACCCGCCACTGCAACATCACTGCCCGCTAGCAGCGCCTTGAGGTGGTCGAGCTGGTCGGTCTGCTGGGGCGTGGACAGCAAAAACGCCTTCTTGCCGCCGAGTAGCGCCGCCTCCTCGGGCAGCTTCTGGAGCGTGCCGCGGCCAAAGACGACGCGCGGGACGTTGAAGTGTTGGAAGGACATGTTAAGTTTACTTGGTGGGTGACGTTGGTGGACGAGAGGAGTGAAAACACGGTACAGTTGTTGTAAGAAAGAACTCGGAATAATCAAAATAAAACCGGTGAGACGAGAATGAGAGAAATCTCTTGCCACCTATACTTCCGTCGACACAGTCCGGATATCCCCGCAGTTCGGTTCGGCAGCAACACCTACTCCGTACATCCGGGAGCATTCCATACTGCACGTACAGCCACTGACAGCGCTACGGGGACTCCAATCTGGGGATTTTTGGGGAAGTTGGTGGGCTTAGTAGGCTCATCGGGTAGAGGGGTCCCCACTTAATTTGACGGTTGCCGGTACGGGCACGGAGGGCATCCAGTGTCCGCATCGGCGGTGACAACAAAAGAAATAGAGGATGGTGATAATGTAAACTGCACAATGTTCTCATTGACTTCAATGAGTTGCAGAGACTGCTTGTTGACATGCTCGTCGTTGTGTGTTGTTGGTTGTTGTTGCATCGGGACATCGTCTTGATCGGACCGGTCCTTCCGAAAGAGGAAACTCTTCAAAACAACGGAGACAGCGTGTAAGTGAACTTACCTAAGCCCGCTTAAGGGGAATAGAGACCAGACTGTCTAAATGCAATAAAAAGAACTGTAGAATCATAAAATGAAAAAGAAACGGAGAGGAAAAAGGAAGAAGATCGGATGGAGAAGCGAAAGCGAGGACGAGGTCGTAGGGCCCACGACGGGAAGCCGAGTTTCGGTGCAGTGTTTTTCTGCGGCCAGCCGCCTAACCCAACACAGCACCGACAAAATGGAGCAGACGTCGCACGCCTGGTCAATATTGTCTTGGCAGTCGAGTTTGGGTACGTCGTAGAGACCAAAATGCGTGGGAGACTTTGTGAGTGTGGGCGTGGTGGGCACCTCTTGTAATAACAGCTTTGCCAAGCCGCCAGGCTGCCAAGCCGTCACTGTTGCCCACGTTCCTGGCCAAACGACGTACTCCAAGACTCAACGTCCAAGACGGCACGCCGCCACGCACGCACATCCGGTGCGTGCACGAAAAGCTTGTGCACGCCTCCCGTCCAGATGGCGTTCTTGGGTGCAGACGTATGAAGTAAGTCGCACGTCGTTCCTCTGTCTTGGGACTGGACATCTTTTTTTCGTCTTTAATGTATGGAAAAAGGCACTCCTTATAAGCACGTACTCGCCTCGTACATTTATTCTTCAACGCTTGCCGACAGGCGGTGTTGACATTGTCTTTATCTGCAGTTAATTTTGTTGCAGTAGAGAGGCAAAAGGGCCGCAAGGAAGCCAATTTAGGCCAGGTAATCTTAGTTGGCTGGGGCAGAGACAGCAACGTGCGACGGGGCACAGAACAGAAAAACGTGGTCTTGCATTCCTCGGCTGTACAACGGTCTCTTAACTTTGTTCTGTTCTTTAATTTCCTTTTTCTGAAGATGGCTGTTCGCGTGCCGTAATGAGTGATGACCTTTTCCAGTGCTTCGGTTGGCTACGGCGTCCAGGTCGCAGTGTACAAGTACAAATACTCGTACTTCATCGTGCAGGAACAGACCCGCGGAGTACACGCTCCGCCAGGTGCAGAGTACGATATGGCGTACTCGACTACTAGCGATATTTCCGCTGCACAATGCGGTGTGGAAAGAACATAAGAAACGCGAAAAGAAAAAACAGAAAAAAAAGAAAATCCTCCCATCAGTGCTTCCATTAAGCTTATTCCCAGACTTTCTTTTCTTCTTTTCGTCTGTTCGTCTGTTTGTCTGCTTGCCTCTGCTGCGTATCGGTCTTTTCACTCGCCCGCTGGCCGTTTTACCCAATGGGGCATGTGTGAAAGAGTTACCCCTGTCGCTTTCCCTGTCGCTTCCTGGCAAGGGCCCCCACGTGCGCCATCAAACGGCAGAGAGCGGTCCCAGTGGTCGAATCTCGCAAAACAGCCCCACTCCACGTGTAAGTGAGCGCCTTTGTTGATTGCTGGAATGCGAGGCTCACGGGAGGCGCGAGAGGCGTGAAAAGGCGTCCGGGGTGGCTTTCTCTGGGTCTCCTGCTAGGCCAGGCACAAACGATGTCGACATAAACTTGACCGAACGCCACAAACGGGCAGGTGCAAAAGCGGGACATCGCAAAGAACCAAAGGGAAGACGACAAAAGGACCCAACACCAGGAACCAGGATGTTTATGTTGGTGGATGGCGAGTGGATGGTGAGTGGGTAGTGGTTGCAAACGGCTGTCGACTGCAGGCTGCAAATACAGACACACACGAAATGAGAAATGAAGAAAATCGACAATGCACGTCGTCGACGACTGTCGATGCTCCACCGAATCACAACGCTGCCCACGTTTTCTTATTCTGTGCCTTTTCTCTCTCAACCAGGGTAGACGGCAGGATCGGTGCCGTACGAGTGATGGCTTCTCTTTCTGGTCCTGCTTCTCTACAGCGCCATACGCGTACCTTGCACTCGTGGTAGTCCACAGTCCAAGTCCAATTCCACAATTGACTACAGACTACGTCCAGATGTCCACTCTTCTCCACGGCCATGAGGACCACCTCCAGGACCACGACCACAACCACGACCATGGCCTTCTTATCCACGATGCCCACCAACCTGCACCCCTGCTCTGTACCACGGCCCACTCTCCACCATCAGGATGAACTGCATGGCCATTGTGGACTACAGCATGGGTTCATAAGCTGGTGATCGCCAGTCCATTTGTCACTTTCTTTATTTTTGGGGTTTTCTTTCTCTTTTTTTCCTCTTCCCCTTTCCTTCCCCTCCAACCTCGCCGATCTCCATAGGGCTTGCTTGTGTTCTGTGTTGTGTGTTCTGTGCTTCTTGCCTCCTGTCACTCGTTTTGCACGCCTGCATCGATCATGAAGTCCACTGCACAGTTCTCGGCCCTGGCCGGTGCTGCCCTCCTGGCGGCCTCCGGCCATGCCGCCCCCACGGTCGACACCACCTACCCCTACACGGGCCCCGACGTGCCCGTCGGCGACTGGGTCGACAACGGCGCCAACGGCAACGGTCGCGGCTTCCCCCGCCTCGTCGAGCCGCCCGCCGTCACGCCCGGCTCGGCCAACCCGACCAACAACGTCAACGTTATTAGTCTGGCCTACGTCCCCGGCGGCATCAACATCCACTACCAGACGCCCTTTGGCCTGGGCGAGGCCCCCGCCGTCGCCTGGGGCACCAGCGCCGCGGCACTCACCAACACGGCCACGGGCGCGTCGCACAGCTACGACCGCACGCCGCCGTGCTCCATGGTGGCGGCCGTGACGCAGTGCTCGCAGTACTTTCACGAGGTGCAGCTGACCAACCTCAAGGCGGACACCACGTACTACTACCAGATCCCCGCCGCCAACGGCACCACCGCCTCCGAGGTGCTGCAGTTCACGACAGCCCGTGCGGCCGGCGACGCCAAGCCGTTTACGGTCGCTGTGCTCAACGATATGGGCTACACCAACGCCCAGGGCACGTTCTCGCAGCTGCGCGCGCTGACCGACGACGGCACGCTGGCTTTCGCGTGGCACGGCGGCGACATCAGCTATGCCGACGACTGGTACTCGGGCATCCTGCCCTGCGAGGACGACTGGCCGGTGTGCTACAACGGTACGTCGTCGTCGCTACCCCCCGGTGAAGACCCGGGCAATGCCTACGACACGCCCCTCCCCGCGGGCGAGATTGCCAACCAGGGTGGCCCCAACGGCGGCGACATGAGCGTTCTGTACGAGAGCAACTGGGACCTATGGCAGCAGTGGCTGCAAGGCGTGGCCGGCAAGGTGCCCTACATGGTGATGCCGGGCAACCACGAGGCCGCGTGTGCCGAGTTCGACGGCCCCAACAACGAGCTCACAGCCTACCTGGTCGACGGCGAGACCAACTCGACCGCTGCCAAGACGGGGCTCAACTACTTTAGCTGCCCGCCGTCGCAGCGCAACTTCACGGCCTACCAGCACCGCTTCCGCATGCCGGGCGCCGAGTCCGGCGGTGTCGGCAACATGTGGTACTCGTTTGACTACGGTCTGGCCCATTTCATCAGTCTCGACGGCGAGACCGACTACGCCAACAGCCCCGAGTGGCCCTTTATTCGGGACACGGCCGGCGTCGAGGAGGAGCCCGCGGAGAGCGTCACCTACATTACCGACAGCGGTCCGTTCGGCTTCATCGAGAACAACGCCTACAAGACCACCTCGGCCTACGAGCAGTACCAGTGGCTCGTCGACGATCTGAAGTCGGTCGACCGCACCAAGACGCCCTGGGTCTTTGTTATGAGCCACCGCCCCATGTACTCGTCGGGCTACTCCTCGTACCAGCTCTACATCCGCGAGGCGTTCGAGGCCGTCCTCCTGGAATACGGCGTCGACGCCTACTTTGCCGGCCACATCCACTGGTACGAGCGCCTCTTCCCGCTCGCCGCCAACGGTGTGATTGACACCGAGTCCATCATCAACAACAACACCTACTACGCCAACAACGGCAAGTCCATCACCCACATTGTCAACGGCATGGCCGGCAACATCGAGTCCCACTCCACGCTGTCGTCGTCGGAGACCATCGAGGACATCACCGCCGTCCTCGACACCACCCACTACGGCTTCACCCGCCTCGACATCCACAACGCTTCGGTCGTCACCCTCAACTTTGTCCTCGGCAGCGGCAACGGCAACGGCGATTCCCTGACCCTGATCAAGAAAGAGACGTCGTCATCATCGTCGTCGTCGTCATCGTCGTCCGCCGCCCACTCCAGCACGTCGTCTGCTGCCTCCTCCGCCGCCTCTGCCCCGGCTTCGGTCTCGTCCGCCTCTGCTTCCGTCTCGTCCGCCTCCGAATCGTCCCTGGACTGCAGCGCCTCCGAGGAGGTGTCGTCGTCGTCCAAGTCGGCTGCGTCGTCGGTTGCGTCCGTCTCGTCTGTTCCCAGCGTGAGTGCGTCGGTGTCAGCGTCGGCCAGCGCTTCGGCATCTGCTTCTGCTGGCAGCTCTGCCGCCAGCTCTGCCTCTGCTTCCGCTTCAGGCAGCGCCTCTGGCAGCGCCTCTGCCTCGGCTCCCATCTCCGTCGCTTCGTCTGCGTCTGCCTCGGCCAGTGGTGTCTCGTCAGCCTCCTCCCTGTCGTCCATTGTCGACTGCGAGACGTCGTCGGTTTCGGGCTCTGCTTCGGCTTCCGCCTCGGCCTCTGCTTCTGCGTCCGTCTCTGGCTCCGCCTCGGCCTCTGCCTCTGCCTCGCTCTCGTCCATTGCGGACTGCGAGACGTCGTCCGTCTCCGGCTCGGCTTCCGCTTCTGCCTCCGCTAGCGCTTCTGGCTCGGCCAGTGGCTCGGCCATTGTCTCGGCCTCGGCTTCTTCGGCTTCCGCTTCGGCCTCCCTCTCCTCGATTGCTGATTGCGAGACGTCGTCGATCAGCGGCTCCGCCTCGGCCTCTGCTCCTGCATCTGTCTCTGGCTCGGCCTCTGCTTCCGCCTCTGCTTCTGCCTCTGCTTCTGCCTCGCTCTCGTCCATTGCGGACTGTGAGACGTCGTCCGTCTCCAGCTCTGCTTCCGCTAACGCTTCTGGCTCGTCCATCGTCTCGACGTCTGCCTCGTCCGTCTCGGCCTCGCTGTCCTCGATCGCTGACTGCGAGACATCGTCGGTCAGTGGCTCTGCTTCTGCCTCGGCCAGCGGCTCGGCCTCAGCCAGCGCTTCCGCTTCCGTCCCTGCTTCTGTCTCTGGCAGCGGTTCCGCTTCCGTTTCCGCTTCCCCCTCGGCCTCGGCCTCGCTGTCATCCATTGCCGACTGTGAGACCTCGTCGGTCAGCGGCTCGGCCAGCGCTAGCGTGAGCGCTTCTGCCTCTGTCTCTGGTTCGGCCATTGTGTCGGCTGCCTCCTCGTCGGCCTCGTCGCTCTCCTCCATTGCCGACTGCGAGACGTCGTCAGTCAGCGGTTCTGCTTCGGCTAGCGGCTCTTCCTCTGCTAGTGGCTCTGCAATCGTCTCTGCTTCCGCCTCGTCGGTTGTCTCTGGCTCTGCCTCCGCCTCTGCATCTGCCAGCGTCTCTGGTTCTGCTTCCGCCTCTGCTTCTGCCAGCGTCTCTGGCTCTGCTTCCGCCTCTGCATCTGCCAGCGTCTCTGGTTCTGCTTCCGCCTCTGCTTCTGCCAGCGTCTCTGGTTCTGCTTCCGCCTCTGCTTCTGCCAGCGGCTCTGCCTCTGTTTCCGCCGCCTCATCTGCCCAGGCTGGCTCGTCGTCAGCCTCCGCGTCGTCGGCTTCTGCCTCTGCGTCTGGCTCGGCCTCTGCTTCCAAGTCGGCTTCTGCATCCGTTTCCGGCTCGGCTTCTGCATCCGCTTCCGGCTCGGCTTCTGTCTCGGCCGTCTCCTCTGCCTCCGCTTCAAAGTCTGCCTCTGGTTCGACCTTGGCCTCCGCCTCGGCCTCCAAGTCGGCTGTCTCGTCTGGCTCGGCTCCGGCTTCTAACTCTGCTTCGGCGTCTGCCTCCAAGTCGACCGTCTCCTCCAAGTCAGCCGTCTCCTCCAACCCGGCCTCCGCTTCCGCCTCGGCTTCTTCGTCGGGCGCAGGCGGTGCCGGTGCCGGTTCTGGCGCCACCACCACCACCGAGGTCGTCACTGCCTACACCACCTACTGCCCAGGTGCCACCACCTTTACCCAGGGCTCGCACACTTACACCGTGTCCAGCGCCACCACCCTCACCATCACTGACTGCCCCTGCACCCTGACCCACACCATCTCGCCGTCGCCTAGCTCCACTGGTGTCGTCGGTGCTGGTAGCGGCAGCGGTAGCGGCAGCGGGTCTAGTTCTGGTTCCGGTTCCAGCCCTAGCTCCGGCAGTGGCTCTGGCTCCGGCAGTGGCTCTGGCTCGGGTAGTGGCTCTGGTTCTGGCTCGAGCTCCGGCTCCGGCTCCGGCTCTGGCTCGAGCTCCGGATCCGGCTCCAGCTCGGGCAGCGGTTCTGGCTCTGGCAGCGGTTCTGGCAGCGGTAGTGACTCCGGTTCCGGCTCGGGCGCCGCCACCACCAGCCAGGCTGCCGCCTCGCCCTCTTCCTCCACCGTTGTCACCAGCAACGGCCTGCAGACCAAGGCCTCGGCTCTCTTTGTGTCCTTCAGCGCTCTTTTCGTCGCTGTCCGTCTGCTGCTGTAAACAGAGGTGCCCGGCACTTTGTGACTGTACCACGACCCGTTTTCCTTCTTTTTTCGTCCTTCCGCCATTTCACCTTTCGGCCTTCATGGTCCTTTCTTCTCTTCGTTGCCTTGGGCCCCTATTTTATTACATTTTACCTCGTTAATTTAAGGCAGCATAACAATAACAGACACTGCCGGAGGCCCTTCTCAACCTGATAATTTCTTAATTTATAAATCCAAAATACAGAAAGTTAAATAAATATAAATATAAAATAAAATAAAAAGCGTCTTTCATTTTTCATGCCGATAAAAACAAAGCCGAAGATATACATAATATGAACTTGAAATGGTAAGTTTACAAAAGAAATGAAAATCAAAAGCAAGTAAACAAAATTTTTTAAACAATATAAATAAAGTTTGACCGCGTAATAACTCTCTTCTGAATTTTAAAGAAGCCGGGTGTATTTTACATACAATTTTTACCGCTACTTGCTGGTTTTTTTTTTTGGAATTCGCGTCACTGTCGTCCTGTAAACAGACAGCCCCTTTTCGGAGACTTTTTCCCTCAAAATGGATTACATAATACCGCGCCAAGGCAAACCGACCGCAACCGGATGGAATTCAATTCAAACCGACGTGTCTTTGAATGGATATTTCTTCTTATGTTTGGTCAATTGACATCATCTCAATTTACCGTGTGAATTAGTTTTCTTTTGCTCTTTACGTTTCTGTTCGTCACCTCGCTTTGTTTCTTCTCTTGCCACTTGTGACGACACGTGACGGCGATGGCGGTGGTAGCATCTAGAAGCACTGAACACGCAGCTAGCGCTAGGCGACAGGGGGCGGCGCGGCACGCGTAGTGGGCAGTGCCGCCTGAAAGCTGACTAATTTCAAGGGAAACCGCAAGAACGCAAACAACGACGTCAATCGCACCTGCCTCGTCGAGTCGTCGTCGCATCGTCCATTCGCAATTCTCTCTTCTTTCCCCTTTCCTTTCCTCCCCATTTCTCTCTCATTCATTCCAGGACACCATCACCACCACCACACACGCAATGGATGTCCAACTCCTCGTCTACGACCTGTCCCAGGGCCTCGCCCGTCAAATGTCCATGGGCTTCCTGGGCTTCCAGCTCGACGCCATCTACCACACGTCCGTCGAGCTCAACGGCCGCGAGTACGTGTACGACGGCGGCATCCTCGCCATTCAGCCGTACTCGTCGCACCTTGGCCACCCGTTCGAGAAAGTGCCGCTCGGTACCACCACCCGGACCATGGCCGCCATCGAGGCGCACCTCGACACGCTGCGGCCGCGCTTCACAGCGGCCGCCTACGACCTGTTCCGGCACAACTGCAACACGTTTACCGACACGTTTTCGCACTTTCTCGTCGGCCACGGCATCCCGGCGCATATTACCGGCATGCCCGAGGCCGTGCTGGCGACGCCCATGGGCCGCATGCTGCTGCCGCAGATGATGCAGAGCGGTATGACGGGCGGCAGCCGGCGAATGAACGGGCATGCGAACGGCTCGCTGCTCGGCCTGCAGGAGACGGCGCAGCCAGCAGCGCCAACGCCAGCAGCACCCACAACACCCAGCCATCCAACGCACCCCCACCACAGGTTGAGACTGCCCTCGTTTGCCAATGTCGACGCCACGCTGCCCGTGCTCTTTGCCAAGGTGCCGCCACTGGCCAAGCTCGTCGGCAAGCTCGGTGACGACGTGGCCCAGCAGACGGCTGTGCGCGACTTGCGGGTGTACCTCGAGGGCAGGGCCGCCAACACCAAGTCGGTGAGCGTCCCGGACCTCGCCAGCCTCGGCCGCTTTGTCCGCGACGCTGTGTCGTCCCTGCCGCGGGCCACGCTCTTTGCCGCCGTCGACCTGTTCCGCTGCAGCTTGGCGGACCCGCGCGTGAGCGCCTTTTTCGCCGAGGAGGCCGATCACGCGACGGTTCTGAGCGTCGTAGGCGCTGTCAACAATGAAGACGCGCCCTACGCCCTCCGCCTTGTCACCCTCCAAATGGCATGCAATCTGTTCGGTGCACCGGCCGCGGCCAACACTTTGTTGTCGGACGCCGCACTGCGAGCCGCGCTCGTCCAGCTCGTGGCCGCCAGCTTTTTGGACGACAGCCACGTCAGCGCCCGGTCCGCGGCGGCGTCACTGCTGTTCAACATGGCGGTCACCGCCAGGAAATCAAAACAAGGGGACCTCCCTGCCGACGACCAGGTCGAGCTGGCCGCGTCGGTCGTCGAGGCCATTGGCCAGGAACAGGCATCAGCTGGCGCGCTGCAGGGCATGCTGGCGGCGCTGGGCCACCTCGTGTACGGCGCGGCACTGGACGGCGAGCTGGCCGATCTGCTGCGGGTGCTGGACGCGGCCGGGATCGTCAACTCGAAAGCCAAAGCGTTTCCGGACGAGCCGCTGATCGCCGAGGTCGGGACGGAGCTGCTTGGCAAAGGCCTGGCACGGCCATGACGGGCAGGGCGACCCGCGCTGGATCGAGAGTTTGGATGCGACAATAGAACTTCACACACGGTAGAAATTAGACGCCACGAAATGTTATGAATGATGACCTACACAAGACGCAAGACGAAAGACAAGCGAGATACACAAAACACAGAGCCTGTCTAATAATAATACAACGCCTCGATGAACATCAGAACTATTGCCCGCTTGCAATCCCAATAAGAAAGGAAAGAAACAAACTAATGACAAAAGAACAACTATTGACAAAAAGGAAAAGAAAAGAACAACAAAACGACAACACAACAAAGAATGGAAAGAAACAACCATTGACAATAAGAAACAATGAATGCCAAAAACAAAAACGCAAGAAAACAAGCAAAGGAAGAACGGAAACGACTTGACGCTGCAGTCTCTGGCGATTTGACCCTCCCCCCTGCCCCTCTACATCCTAAACCCCTTGCGACGTTACCGTATGCACGAGACGAGTTGGCGTCACGGCTGTCTGTTACCGATACGTCGAGTGTGCCTCATGGAGTTGCCTCGTCGAGTTGCCTCATCACGCTGCCTCATCGAGCGGTGTCACATCGAGGGGCGCCACCTGGCTGCGGGGCGTGGTCAGGCCGTCGCCGTGAAACAACGCGCACAGCATCTGGGCGGCCGAGGCGCGCCGCGCGGGATCGACGACGGCCATGGGCTGCAGTGGCGTCAAGTCGGCGGCGAGGCGCAGGACGGCCGCCTCGACGTCGGCAGAGATCTGCAACTCCTGGTTGTCGACCTGGTCTGCGAAGCCGCCCTCGTTGCGCACGCTCAGGATCGTCACAAACAGGGACCAGACATCGGCCTTGGAGGTCTGCAGGGCGTCGCGCCGGGCGATCTCGGGGGCCATGAAGACCCTGGTGCCGGCATAGGTGCTGGCCATGTATGCCGAGTTGGTGACGCCAAAGTCGGCGAGGCAAAACGTGTACGCGGCTACGTCTGCAGCGCCGTCTGCACAAGTGTAGAGAATGTTTGCCGGCTTGACGTCGCGGTGGATAAGGTTGCGAGACGCCAGAAAGTCCAGCGCCTGAAGCATGTGGAAGAACATTTTAAAGCACAGTTCGTCGGGCAGCGACGCACTTGGGTTCTGGTTTTGGCTCTGTTGGCGGTGGCCACGGACGAGGCCCGCGAGGCTGCCGTCCTTGAGGCCTAGAATGATCTCGGGGCGTGGCGTGTGACAGTTCTGCGCCCAGATGAAGTCAACAATGTGTCGCTAGATGCGGATATGTTAGTATGTCCGTGATTCCACAGTAGTGAGACGATGGCAAGGGCCTGAATACGAACATGCTTCAAATCGACGAGGTTGTCAACCTCGCGCTTCAATGTGTTCCACACCATGTCTGCGGCCGTGTGTGGTGCCCGTTGCACGCGCTTGACGGCGATGAAACAGCCCGTGTCGAGATCAAGAGCCTTGTGCACTACACTAAAGTTGCCGTGTCCCAATTCTTCAAGCAGATCGTACCGGACATTTGGGCGCTTGTCTCCCAGCAACGTGTGCATGCGTGTCACCCGCCCCGCGCCCGCCGCACCCGCTGCGCCCGGAACCGCCTCCGTCGTGCCCATGATGCCGGTGTCGTCGACGGTGCCGGCGTGTTCCGGGTGCGTCGCGATGCCAATGGTCCGCTGGGCCAGCTTGGCGTCCAGTGCGTTGTCGAGTCGCCGGTTCCACAGCAAGCGGAATAGCATCCGGTCACGGCCGATGCCGCACATGCCCAGCACCGGGTTGATGCCGGGGCTGACCACCACGCGCCGCGGCCGGCGGTCGTATTCGAACGACACTAGCCGAGACCCCACCTGGGAGGACCCGGCACCGTCGTCGTTATGAACCTGGGTCGATTGGTTCGCCGACCTGTCGTGCAGCATGACGGCCTTTGTGGCGAGCTCGACCTCAAACGCGCACTGGATGCGGCCCGCATTCGGCGACGCGAGGTGGATGTCGCCGGCGCGGCCCATCGTGGCTAGGGTGATGCCGTCGCGGATGGCCGATGGCACAATGCCCACGTCGAGGCCGTCCGTGCCGTCGACTGCCGAGACAAACTGCCGGTTACGGGGGTCGGCGACGACGGCGGCGGCAGCCGCGTTCAGGGGTACGAGGTGGAACAGGGCCGCCAAGTGCACCTGCTCAGAGGTAGCCATGGTTCGGCGAGGAGGAGGAAAGAGAGAGGAGGGAAGGGGTGTAGTGTAGCTGTGTGGCTTGGCTTGTATTGTGTGTGTGATTTTCGAAGTTTCTTTGGTTTGATTGTTGACGAAAGAAACAGCAAAGCAACGGCAAGGCGGGCGATCGCCGTCGTTATGTAGTGATGGGCTTTAAGGATTCATGGCTTTTACGACTGTACGACTTTGCGACTTTGCAACTTTCGTTTACGTCGGTGGAGGATGCAACAGTGGAATCTACGGGCAGTCTGAAACGAAGCTGGCGGCATTGGCCATGTAGACAAGGAGGGAGAAGGTGACAGAGCCGGAGGGCGACAGAGGGAAGGAGGGAAAGCGACGGGAAAACAGAAAGGAAATGGGGGGGAATGCGGTGAACGACAAAATGACAAATGATAGATGCTAAATGAAGGAGAAGGGGATGAGCTAGATGGCAGAAATAAAAATAACAAAAATGAATAGAAAAAGAGAAAGAGAGAGGCACAGAACCTTATGGAAACATATCCTATCATATCTTGCAATGGTGTCTGGGAGCGTGTAGGAGTTAATAGTTGATATCGTACAGAATTGCAAAAATGACAGAGAAGACAGGTGGACGGTGTACGGTGTACGGTGTAAAGCAATGCAGAAAAGGAGTTTCGCCGTGTTGGTGGATAATGATTGGTGATTCGTGGCGGTCGGTCATCTCCGCATCCGGCGCATTTTATTGCGTTGACTCTTTCGGTACGGTCATTTGTTCTTTGTCACTTTTGGGGAGTTGTTGTTTTTTGATTTCCTTTTTTTTTCTCTCTCTCTTTCTTTCTTTCTCTCCTGCCCGTTGCTTTTTTCCCTTCCTTTCATTTTTTCACCCTTACGGTCTATCCATATTTTTGTTCATCTTACTGTTAGCTTTCCCACTTTTCCCTGTCGTCTATTTTCTTTCTCCTTTCTCTTCTCCTTTCTCCTCTCCTCTTCTTTCTTTCCAATGTTACCTTTCAGCTTTCTCTCGTTACTCTATCCTTTGTCGCCATCTTCTTTGACTGGCTCTCCTTGTTGTCTTCTTTTCCACTTCTTTTCTGCTTCCGTCCTTTACGTTTTACGTCTTCTAGTTATCGTATAGTTTCCTATTTTATTTAATCATCGTCTCCTTCCCATCTTCTCATCTCCTCATCCTCTCCTCTTCTCATCCTCTCCTCTTCTCATCCTCTCATCTTCTCATCTTCTCATCTTCTCATCTTCTCATTCTCTCATCTTCTCATCTTCTCACCTTCTCATCCTCTCATCTTCTCATCCTCTCTCTTCACCTCTCCCTTCTTCCACCCCTCTCTTTCTCTCTTCATCATGAACACAGTTACGTATAAACCCCCTTATATGCTCCCGCCACTCTCTGACTCGTACGCCCTTTGGGCGTCCCCCCTACTTGAGCCACTGTCCACCAATCCTGCGCTACTCGTACACCATCGCCGCCGCCTTAGTCTAGGTCCTATCTCGCGTAGCCCGGAATCCCCGGGTCTCGGTCCCGCATCGCATAGTTCGCTATTCCCAATATCGCCCGACTCAGACTGCCGCACCGCCGAACAACGGGAGGCCGACAAGCAGCGCGACATCGCCGTCTATACAACCTTCAACGCAAGTTCGCGCTGGACACGCGTCGTTAATTTGCACGCCCTGCTTGTGTCGCGCGTTACCAGCCTGGACGGGTCGTCGTCGTCCTCCTCTTCCTCCTGCTCCTCCTTTGACGCCAACCAAGCGCCGCTGCCCAGCGCCATATGGCGGTATCTGCATGGTCGCTGGGCCGGCGCCCAGACAGAAGCACAGAACGATGCCCAGAAGCAAACCCACTTGTCGCCCTTGTCCCAGTTCCTGGGCGAGGTGGCAGACGAGAGCGACTGGCTCACGGGCAACACGGCCTACCTGTATGACCTGGCCGCTGCTCTACACTGGCCGCCTTCGCTGCGTCCGGCTGCGGCGGCAACAAAACCGGCAACAAAACCGGCAACAGAAACAGCAACAGAAGCAGCAACTGTAGCAACAACGGCAGTGGAAGCAGACGCCCCATCCACACGACAAGCACATGACATCGACATCAACACGCAGGCGTACGAGGCCGTCAAGGCGCGTTGGACGCGGTGGCGTCTCTGGGACGTCCGCTGGGGCGTGCTGCCGGGTATGACCTGGCCCGCGGACCTGCATTTGGAAGAGTACTATGACCAGGAGCACCCGGACCGACACAGCGACGAAGTTATACCTCCTGTCCCCGACATCACTTACAATAAGTACTTCTACAACCCTCCTCGCTCCCCTATCCGGCTTCCACCGGATACGGGACGCGGTTTTTTTGGTCCCGGCTGGAAGCTTGAGCCTCGTGGGCATATCGGTGGCATGATTAACTCAAAGGTCGACATACAAGTCGCCGATCAGCACGACGACCAGCACGACGACCAGCGTGACGACCAAAACGACGACCAGCACGTCGACCAGCACGACGAACCGCTGCGTATACCGCCAAAACGAGGCAAGCCCATTCCCAATCCCAATCCCAAAAAGCAGCAGGGCCTGGAACAGGAAACGGCAAATGAGCCACGGCGACTGCGGTCAGGAACCCAGACACACCAGCAAGCCCAGAAAACAGAGACAAACGCCCATCCGCGCATGCGAAACGCGTCAAAGACGATGACAAAGACAAAGACGGAAACGGAAACGGAAAAAAAGGCAACGATAACAAACAGCGTCCCGACCACGAGGACGGGACCAGATGTTGGAGTAGACCGAACAGACACACAGCCAGCAGCGCGCCGGACGAAACGGGTGGTTGCTGTTCTTGCTGTTGCTGCTTCTGTTGTGGTGGACTGCGGCGACGGCGATGCACCGGCAGGCCGACGGGCGAGTAAGAGGCGGCGTGTCAAGTAACAAGCAAGCAAGTAGACAAGTACACAGATAGATAAATAGACAAATAGACAATAGACAAGCAAAGAACTAGCCAGGTCGGCATTCAAGACGTCGGTGTCCAAGAAAAAGAAAAAGAAGAACAACAAGAATCCCAGTACGATGAAGAGACCCAAAACCACCCCAGCTTGTCGCCCTTGTCCCAGGTTTTAGGCGAGGTAGCCGACGAGCGCGACTGGCTCACGGGCAACACGGGCTACCTGTACGATCTGGCGGCTGCTGCGGCTGTGAAGGCGGAGGCCGAGGCCGAGGCCGAGGCCGGGGATGGGAAGGCTACTGAAGCGAATAAGACGGCACCGCACGGCACCAACGCATTGGCCTACGATGCCGTAAGGGCGCGCTGGACTTGGGACCACCGTTGGGGTGTGCTGCCGGGCATGGCCTGGCCCGCGGACCAGCCGTTGCCGGTCTACTTTGACAAGGGGCACCCGGCACCAAATAAAACCAGACATCGCACGGGGCGCGAAACGACTAAATACATACAAGAGCAGCCGTGGAAAGACATTTTCCTGTCACTGCCTCCTCCCCTGCCCCTTCCCCCGTCGGATCCAGCGGATCTTCCACTCAAACTTCCACCTCTAGTCCGAGTGTCTAGTTCGAGTTTATTAAACGACAGCCGGGTAAGCATGCTTACCACCTGCGTAGCCGAACTGTCTGGCGAGTAGGTAAATACAAGCGGGCTGTTCGGTGGGCTGGTCGACAAGTAGCACGACGCACCGTTGACCAGACCCTCAACACGAAGCAAGCCAGAGCCCAAAACCAAAGCCAAAGCCAAGCCCAAGCTCACGTCAAAGAAGCCGCGGGAGCCGACACAAGAACCCGCAAACGAGCCACCGCGGCTGCGGCCACGGACCCAGCGGAACCAGCAAACAAACCGAGACAGAGATACGGCTGCAACAAAAGCAAAGACAAAAGACAAAGACAAACGGTGTCGCAACGACGAGGGCCGGCCAAGACGCCAGGGCATGCGAGACACAAACATCAGCGCGTCGGACAAAACAGGGCGCTGCTGCTCCTGATACTGTTGCCATTTAACTTAAAATCAAGATATTCTCTGATAGCACAACATAAATCAACAGTACAATACAAAGGATGAGAGAGAGAGAGCAATATACATACACAGGGGCGGTGTTCCAGGGCGCCCAGGGAGTGTCAGGGTCCGATTTCACGCCTAAAGGCAAAGGCGCTTTTCAGGGTCTGTAGGCTGGCTCATGACGGGTCTTGTATGGCTAGCCCGCCTCTTCACTCTTCTCCGTTGACCACAGGATATGCCAAAGAGAACGACAAGTAAAAATCAATGATCTACATTGGTATTCACATGGCCTCCAATGCAATACAATCCACTCCTTCTTTGCACTCTTTGTTCAGTTCTTGTCTCTTTCCTTCCTCGTTACCGTTACTGCGCGCTGCCAACAGATCGCTGCGGCGACAGCTTGTCCGTGTCACGTCTTTTACGCCGGACGAGCCAACTGATACGGTCAGTAAAAGCAAAAGAGGGGATGACAAGATAGGGGCATCACTCACACAATAAGGGCAACACCTCCGACAACCAACGGCACGCCCGCTCCCACCATGGCACCGATGACAATGTGCTCCTGTGTGGTCGTCAGATGGACGCCGCCGATGGAGAGGCCGGTCGACGTTGGTAATGACGACGACAATGACGTAGGAGGGGACGAAGAGGACAGTGTACTTGTCGGCGGCGGAACAAACGATGTGGGCGTGCCCGACACCGAGAGGCCCATCGACTGGGCATTGTCGCCAAACGCGGCCACACGGGTGATCGATGTCGTGGCCGTCGGCGCAGGCCACGTCACCTTACCATTTTTTTGACTACCACTTGCCACCGTCAGTGTGGTCGTGCTGGTCGCCGTCGTCACGGCGGTCGTCTGCAACGAGGCCGGGCAGTTCACGAGTCCCGGCGACCGGCAGGCGACGGCTGAGTACACAAACGTCGTGCTGATCACGGTGGTCTCCACGACTGTATCTGTTGCCCGTGGCGCCAGCTTTGATGTGGGTGTGGGTGCTGTCGTTGTTCCGGATGACAGGGCATTGCTTCCAGCACCGCCGCATTGCGTCACGGTCGTGTAAAACACGGGCAGCATCGTTGTGGGGTTGACCCCCCACGACAGGAAATCGCCTATCTGGACAGATGCTCCGGCCTCGGCGCCAATGTCAAAGGCAAACAC
Source organism: Sporothrix dimorphospora (assembly GCA_021397985.1). Lineage (NCBI taxonomy): Eukaryota > Fungi > Ascomycota > Sordariomycetes > Ophiostomatales > Ophiostomataceae > Sporothrix > Sporothrix dimorphospora. The sequence continues at coordinate 22,392 of WOUA01000090.1, forward strand.
GCCCTCCACCACAACGTCGCTGTCGCCAGTGCAACTCGTGTCGGCGTCGGCAGTGGTAGTGCCAAGACTGTTAACAGACGACCCATTGGTGCCCGCCCCGACCGCCACGTTCAACGTCAGGTTGGCCACGTCGGCGTAGGCAACCGTCTCCACCCCGGCGCTGTACGTCGCCAGGTGCACGCCGTCCACGGCAAGACCGTCTGAGGACAAGACGATGCCCGCGTGGACGCCCACACGCAGGATGGCCTGCAAGGTGAGGGCGGCACTGCTGACCGTCACGGGCAGAAACTCAAACGTGCCGCCGTGGCACACAATCTCCGACACGTTGCGGCCAAACAGGTCGACTGTCAGCGCCAGCCCGTCGTCCATGCGCAGGTGGAAGCCGCTTTCAAGATTTAGAGAGCCGCTAGCACTCAGAATCAGATCAGCCGTCAGCACGACGCCCAGCTCCAGGTCGTTGCCGTCCCTCAAGCCCAGCAGCGACTCGGACGTGAAGAGGTTCAGCGTGTACGTGGCGGCGCCCGACACGGCCATTTGCGTCTGCACAAACAGCTCGAACGCGTCGAGTGTCAGACGAAACTGGTAGGCAGGCAGCGCCACCAGGTTGTCGAGGCCAAAATCGACGTCGATGGTGGGCCGCGTAATGTTGTGGAAGAACGTCTCAAAATCGTCCAGGCTCGGCAGGCTCCGGAAGAGGGACTCTGTTGTGTTCTTGACGATTTCAACGACGTCGTCCACGACGGTGTCGGTGATGTTCACTACGTCCTTGACAAAGGCGTGGGCCACTGACGACAGGTTGGCGGTTGCGGCCGTCTGATTTGCAGGCACAATGGTGAGCTCCGTGGTGAGCTGGCCCGTGATGTAGCAGTCCGTACAGACGACGGCGATGCTGATCTGATCATCACCCAGAGTGATTTGGCTGTGAGTGTTAGAATAGAGACAGGAAAATCAAAAAGAGTGGGGGGTAATGGCAGAAGCAGGCAAATATCAGTGCGTCGGCTTCATACGTACCCGTCAAACAATGTCGCCGCCGTAAAGCTTTTGTTGATGGTCGTGCTGTTCTTCATGACTGTGTCTCTCGCCAGCAGAACGCCCGCGTCCGTGCTGCGAGGAACAAGGCCTGCCGAGGCAAAGGGGGCCAGCCCAGTCGCCAGCGTCAGAGCGTTTCTTGAGAAGTGCATTGTGAATCTGTATGAGTGAGAGACTAGGACGAGGAAAGGATGACCAGCAACACTTCTCTTGAAGAGCCTTCATCTTGGGCTGAAATTAAAACGAAACCGGGGAACTGCTTCCATATTTATGGACGCTTTCCGTGCCTCTTCAATGTGATTTTTTTGTTTTCTTGTCGTTCGTTCCCCTTGAAGGGAACCGGGCGCAACGGGGAAGGGGGAAGGGGAAAGGGGGAAGGGGAACTTGACAAGCCTGGGCTCGGGCCCATCTGTAGCTTGGGACGTGACGAGAATACTGAAGCTGAGCCCATGTTTGTTGTTTCTCTCTTTTCTTGATTTAGAACTATGATGGAAGAGAGAGAAGGCAAGAAAGAAAACAGAAACGACTGCATCCCTGCTCGACAGCTGCCTCTGCGCCACACCAACAACACAACAGAAACGTAGGTTGACAGCGGGGGTGGGGGGGAAGGGGGCATGCGAAGGAACAATAAGGGTCCAGAACCGACAAGGCTGCCCTTCAGGATCAGCATCGCTGTCGATCCTGGATTTCGAACGTCGTAGAAGGAATTTTTGTTCTCCCCCCCACTTTACTCACCCTCCCTTTTCTTTTCTTTTTTTCGTTTCATCCTACTAGCTTTCTTCACTTTCGTTTTGTTTTCGTCTCTTCGCTTCCGCGTATTCTTCGGTCGGCCTTGTCAATCGACCCTAGTCAGAAACCGTAGAACTGCTATTACCAACAGCGTCGTTTCAGCTCACCTCCCAGCTGCTCTGTATGCACGTAAGATGAGAATTTTGGCCCCCAATTGACAGGCGACAGCAACTGGAAAGGGGCACTGCTAGCTTTGTCGTTTGTGCCACATTCGGTGCCGTCTAGCCATGAAGTAGTATGGTTCAGACGGCCATATGAACGTAGACGAACAGTGCTCTGCATTGCGTGCGTACGGGGTACGGAATGTCCAAAGTGTAAATTGTGATTAAAAGACCCCGAAATAGGTAACAACCCGAAACAAGAAACAAACTAAACCAAAAAAAGTCGATCTCCGGTTAGCTCAAACCGGGGGTCTAACATGCAATTCCTACAGCCCCACTCACAGGACACACTTCGCTTCGCACCAAAATAGCACGCGAAGATGCATTCGTACAATGTACTCCGTAGCCCTCACCCATTTCTGCCTCAACCGAGATACCTCACCTATGCGACCACAGGCACCTTAGGGGCCGTCCTTTTTGTGTTGGACGCGGATGCGGAAGCCGCTGCCGCCGCCGGCTTCTCGTCCACCACCTTCTCGTCCGTGCCGAACTGGTCGCGGCCCGTGGCAAAGACCTTGTCAAAATCGTACTCGAACCAGCGGATCTGCGGGTCCAGGCCGGCAAACTTCCAGACGCCGTCGACCTTGCGGTACCAATGGGTGTTGGCGGAGTGGGCGTGGCCCTTGACGGCGACGGTCGACAACGAAGCGTCGGTGTAGACCTGGTGGGGCACGCGTAGCTGGTGGTAGCCGACGACCTCGGTGTCGGAGACGCGCTCCCAGCGGGAGGCGCCGAAAAAGTGCTGGGTGCGCAACAGGGGGTTGCCGAGGACGTTGGGGTCGGAGATCATAGCAATGAACTCGTCAGCCGGCATGGCCTCCCAGAGTTTGTTGAGGAAGGAGCGGTAGTCGATCTGGGCAAAACATTAGCGGGCGAGCAAACGAGCGAAGCGAGGACAAAAACAGTGAGGGCAAGAATAACGAGCAAAGCGCGGACAAGACAAGAAAAGAAAAAAAACCTACGCGCAAGGTGGGTGCAATGCAGCGGCGGAGACGGTCCCAGTCTTTGGAGTCGTAGCTGTCGGCCCATTCGTAGGCGGCGGACAGGAGGCCGAGGTAGTCTGGTCGTGTTAGCGGTGCTTCTTTGTTGTGCACACTCTGAGAGAGGGACGTCACTCACCCTCAAACGAGATGTCAGTACTAGGCGTGGGCTTGGGCGCGGCCGCCAAGGGCGACGTGATGGAGCTGAAGTTGACACCCATGTTGGTGGTTCAAGTGATGGCTGCGGATGCTGCGGTAATGTTTGAAAAAGCAATAGGGTGTATGTCAAGCACGGTGCAAAGAGACCATCGCCGGAAAAGAGAACTTTCTCTGTCTGCCAAAAAGACGGGAGGGGCATCTCGACGATGCTTTATATCAGATGACACACGCGCACTGTCGTCTGTCAGGTTCCACCCAGACAGTGCAGTCATGCCTCCGACGGTCTTTCCCATGGAGGAGCCCGGGGGTCTGGTCACACCTCATCAAAGACAGGCAGAGAGGGACAGAGTGGAGAGAACGAGACGGAAAGAGGAAGCGAGAAAGACGGGACACTGTGAATGGTGGATCGCCTGGCACTGCAAGACACCGGAACACAGCAATAACGGCCACATACAAAAGCGTCGTGCAAAGCATGTTGGTGCCTCCTCACCAAGTGGAGGTACCGCAAAGGCAACGCGTTACAGCTAGAATGGCTTCATTCATGCTGGCCCGCCAAGGTACCGTACTTTGTACCCCAAGAGGCAAGAACGCCCTCTCTCCGTTGACTGTTCTCGGTCCGGACGGTGCGTCCTCCACTGGGAGGCCACTGAGAAGACTCTCGAGTCTGCCATTGGCCCGGCCAATAGTGCACTGCGGAAGAATAAAACGTGGCGCCAAGGGATGATAAAGAGCTGGACCAGTTCGTGCAACAAAGGACTTGACAGAGAAGGCGCGAATATTTAAAGAGCCTCTGTCGGAGCGTGATGGCGTAAATTGTGGCCCACAGGCCCGCCACCGGAGTCCGGAGGGCGGTTTGGGGATGTGCGGGCAGCGGCTGACAAGGGGGTGTGTATGTCTGAGTCGAGCGTGGGATGACGCAGCGGGTGAATGGCAGAATGCGGTCCTGCTGTGGGAGCCAACCAGGCAAAGCCGTTGCTGTCCGTTATCTTTGGGGTCGAATCGATTGTGAAGCGCGAATCTGTATTAATCAAGGGGCCAAGACGGAGTATGCGGTCGAGAAGAAAGGGAGATGACGAAGTAACAAGTCGCAAGTAGTGTCAGTTTGCCAGTAAACCGGCGAGTAGATGCGATGCTCTCGTTGGTGTGCGGCAACTTATCGCTGTTCGGCAGGTGAGCACGCTCTTTTTGGGCAGCACAACCCGAGAACGTTCTTGGGGCATAGAAGCCGTGTGTTCGTCGTCGTCGACACGATGCTGCAGGGTGACGCGGGAAAGAAATGGAATTCATTCGATGCAAGGCGGCTTCCCATAGTGGTTCGCGTGTTTGGATGTGTCTCCACTTTTTGCACCTGTAACATTTGGCGGTCAACCACGGCAGTATTTGTACTTGTACTCCGTACTCCGTACAGACAGGCGGTCAACTGTGGCAGAACACACGGTTTTGGTGCGCTCCAAGTTTTGCAGTCTCGCACGGGCCACCTGCTCATTTCCAGTCGTTCCTTCCACCGCCAAAACGGCTCCACTCGCCACTGGTCCTGCCTACTATTTAAGACGAGCTGGTCCCCCTCTCTTTTCCAAATTTTTCTTTTCTTCTTTTTTTTTCTTCATACTTACCTTGTTCGATGTGTCGGGTGATCAAGAAGACCTGGCCATAGGGTGGGAAGCCTGCATTGCACACCGTGGCGCTACCCGTCTTGGTTTGTCCTTCGGGGCCGACCCGGGCGTAATTTTTGCTTTATCCCTCTTTTTTTTTTTCATTGTGTACGCTGCTTGATGCAGTGTCATGAGGAAGAAATGTTCTGGAGCTTGTCTACGTAAAATTGCTAGTAAAAGTGATCGCCCGTCCACGGACTATGGCGCAGGATGTGACAGCTGCTTGTTGGTCATGCTCCCGTCAGTCATTAATACATCTACTCGTAAGCGTCTTGTCTCTGCTCTATGGTATCCAATCGCTGTCGCTGTCAATCACAATGGCCGTCTCCTTCTTGTCGCCGCCTGTCGACTGCAACGGCTGCTGGCATCGCGCGATGGGCACTGTCGCCTGGCTCTTGCTCGACCGCGCTTTTCGCAACGTCGTCGCCGGCGCCGTCTTCCGCACGCGGTCGTTGCCGGCGACCTTGTTGTCCTTTCGAGCTTTGCTCGCTTTCCTTGCCGCCGTGTCTCCTTCCTTCCTACGAGCTGTGATGTTCGCTACTTTGCCGCTTCGACGATCACGACCTTTCTTGTGCTCCTGGTGTTCCACGCCTTCCTTCTCGTCCTCATCACCCTCTTCACCCTCTTCACTGTCTTCACCGTCTGCACTCCCACTCGACTCGTCTTCTATGCTCCCCTCCTCGCCCTCAATTGACCCCGTCCCAGACTGTCCAGACTTGCCCGACCATTCTCGCTCAATGGCGTTGACACGCTCAACAGTCAACGCCCGTGCTTCGGCGCGTCGGAGTCGTTGCAGCTTTCCATCGCGCCTCCTTTTCCCTTGACCTCTCCCTTTCCCTTTCGTCTTTTTCCCCTTTGCTGTTCCGGCCGCGCTCTGTCGTAGTATCGCCTCGTAGTCAGTCCATCGGTGCCGGATGTGCGCCCGCACCGCCAACCGCACCCGCGCCGCCTCGTCCAGCGTGCTCGTCCGCGCCACGCGCCGTGCATGTTTTGTGAGGGCGTGCTGCACAATCTGCGGCACCGTATCGGCGGGCACCGCCGGGTAGCGTGCGAGCAGGGCCTCGCGGAACGTCGCCGCCACCGCGGCGTCGCGCTTGGCGGTGGCGTCGTGGCGGGCCGCGCGGGTGGCCTGCTCGGCGGCGCGGACAGTCTCGACGACAGTCGTGGGGCAGCGGAGGCCGAGCACCTTCTTCGCGTCCGCCTTGGACGAGACCACGTAGACCGTGCGTCCCTGAGCGTGCGTTTTGCGGCGGCAGTGGGCGGTCAGGTAGACGTTGCCCTTCGGGACAAAGGTGTAGCCAGGAGGCATGGGCGTCCTTGGGTGGACAAGGACCTCGTCGTCGGGCATCGCTAGCAGGAGGGGGGTCTTCGTAGAAGGGGCGTTTGTTGTGTTCTGTTGCGGTCGTTTCGTTTGACGCGTCACGGTGCGTTGGTTCTCAGCACCAGCTCGAGCTCAGCTTCAGGTTGGGCCAGCAGAGAAAGAGGCTCGGCGACAGTCCATCATTGTTGGCAATGCAATCCATGGCAGTCTCGTGCCCTGTGCTTCTTGTCGTCTTTGTATCGTTTCACTTGCCGGAACCGGCGTTGTGTGACCTGTCGTCTTTGTTTGCCGTGATTGGAGGTCTGGTGCTGGTGGACAGTGAATGGCACAAATCGACGCATCGCGCTTTAGCGCGTGTGGGCACTAGCATCGTAATACCCGCCACCAAGACTTTGCACCAAACAAACAATTCACTTTCTAGACCCTGTGTACTCCGTAACTACTTCGCTTTTTTCATCATTGCGATTAGATGTCATATGCTAGATTTTTGGGCTAATTCGATCTGTCACTGAATATCCTTTTTCAATTTTTGGAGGGTGTTTTTTAATTTTCTTACATTATTGATAAATTTGATTATTGTTTAATCTTTCTTCACTTTGCGTTTTCTATTTGAATTTGAAAAGTAACAAGAAAAAGGAGAGGGATAAAAAAAAATGACAAAAAATTGGCAGTGAAATAATCCAGAAGAACAATATTATCTCATTGGAAAGTACAGCCAAGGTGATTTTTAGAGGTGATGGCGGAGATGTGCAGGGCGATGTGGCAAGGCTGCAGAAAGATTGCCTTTTTCGGCAAGACATCGCAACGTTTCGCCATCACCACGCACATGCTTCTGTGGTGACAGGGTAATACTGGCATCTAAACGGGCTGGCTACTTCGTATTGACGTTTGATGCCATTCGTGGCATGTTCATCTTCTATTCCAATATCTGACACCGCCCACTCCATCTTAAGTTCCTCCTCCTCCTTCTCTTTACTTTAACCTCATCCGCATCGAATGCCAATCATACAGTCACGATACTGACTGTTTACTGACGTGTAGGTTATGGATGGTCACCACTCTCTACCACTGTCAACCGCCCCTGGAGCTGGTATAAATGGAGGCAGCCCTTCTCTCCCCAGTATTTGCCTCGTTACTGACCTAGGTGCTCTCTCTCTCACCCACTCACGCACGCAGTCTCTCTATCGCCCAAATTACTTCGTGTTGTTCTGCCAACTAGATCCACAATTTTACACCCAAGACCATCGGCAGTTAAAATGATTCCCATTATCACAAGAATTGCTGCCGCCCTTGGCATTCTCCTCCATGTCACTCCCTCTACGGCCGACTTCACACCCGCGTGCTCGGACGTGTGCCTCGGCCACGACGCTGCCAACTTTCTTGTGACCCGGTGCACCGTGGACGGTGACCCCTCCGACACGAGCTACAAGTGGAGCCAGTTTGACCTCAATCAACTTCTGGGCTATGATGCACGAAACATCGTTTACCAGCAAAAGTATATCCCAAGAGCCTCTCTCCATATTCGTAACCTCCCCTCTAACATGGCAGTGGCAACTTCTCTGTGAGCAACTACCCGTGCGGCAATTGCTATCTCACCGGTAGCGAGCTGTTCTGCGACTGCCCGGCCGGCACGGCTGGCCTGAGCCTGGGTACGTTTTATTTCTAACCTCTCGAACGACCTTGTCTCACTCTTTTACCAATGTTGCACAAGTCACTGACCCTGCAGCCCACCCCTCTAGATGCCTTCCTTTACGATGTGACGGGCGTCCTCTGCTATGCAGAGGAGTTTGGACCCATCTGCGGCGGCGACACCACGCGCACTTGCTAGGGCCCTTTCCCTCCTTCTGCCTCGTCAGGCCTACGGATAGGTTTGGCTTTTTAACGATTCACGATATTCACGACCTCCATGGGACGAGGCGTCGAGGAGCAGCCATCTTTGTCGATGGTCGAAACGATTTGATTCGCTGTGTTTCCTCGTTGTTGTCATGTTTTCATTTTCTTCCGAGTATGATCTTCAAACCGCTTCATGGGCGAAGGATGTATGGAGATGTGAGAATGTCCAATATCAAGCAAAGCAAAACACAGCCAGTGAATGTAAATTGCGTATTAACAACCCCCCCCGAAAACTACAATCTGTGGTATGAAGAACAAAGCATGTAGGCACACTCCAGGAGAAAACAAAGTCCTGTTACCCCTGCTATTCACGTGCGTGTGCGACAGACTTGCCAAAACAAGCCAGCAAAGAACCAACGCAATCGAGCGCATCGATTGACTTCTCGTACAATTCTTTTGGCAGGTAGTGTGCGGTCTTAGTTTAGGGCTTCCTATTCTATAAAAGAAGATGCTGTTGCGCGTCGTGAAGTCATTCTATGGAGTCTGTTTTATTGCCTTCGTCGGCCAATCCGTTTGATTGTTGGGCACCCCTCTCGCCCCGAAGATGACGCCCCTTTACACGAGGCTAACAACAGCGATGACGGGCACCAGAACTTTCTTGGCACGATGTCTCGCCATGGCCGTGTTTGTTCGGGACTGCTGCCGTCTCGTTGGCCTGATTCTCCGCGAGATTGTCTATGCCGTGGCCGCATATGCCATCCGCGGCCAAAGCAACAAGGAAGGCGGCCTACGTCCTCGACGGTTGATGAACCTGGAAGCGAAATTGACCTGGACATCGTTGGGGCACCGCCACGACGACAGTTACAAGTAAGCACTGCAGCTTCGCCATATCCCCTCTACATTGTTTTCGTGATTTTTGACAGACCGGTTGCCCAGGGAGAGTCGCTGTTTGTTCTGCACAAGCGGTTTATGGGATGATACGATCAAAGATGGCGACGGTTGGGCCGAGATATGGAGATACAAGAGGAAGTGGGAGGATGACATCGACGTGGATATTGGCATAGCCCTGTCGATCGGCCGCCGTTGTTACTTGGCGACGGGGTCCTAGGATATTCGAGCGGAGCCGAGATCGAGGACGGTTTTCAACAGGCTTTGTTTTGGCCTCTGCGCAGCAATGCTTCCATGGACAGCCACCAACAGACAATATTGATTGCGCCCGGGCAAGCATGCCTTGGTTTGATGACAGCGTCCATATGTGGCTTGCTGTGACGGCGGCCATGACGAAAAGGCGAAAGGGCGAAAGAGCGAGAGGGCGATGGATGGAGGCGAAACCCTCGATGAAGAGCACGAAATGGCGGGAAACAAATAAAAGAAAGATGCAAATGCAAGCCACAAAATGCAATAAAAGTGCACAAAGTGCGCTGGCAAGGGAGTTGCAGCGCGCCTGAAAGCAATCGATGTTGGTTGGAGGATGGGCGACGCGGGTCAGGGCCCCATGTCCATGTGCGCGGCTTGTATTGGCCTGCTCGCAAATGGTTCGCCCCGTCTCGGACTCTGAGAAATGGCGATACCAGGAGCCAGGGTATGGCGAGACAAGCCTTCTGCCGTGTGTCAACAACATGTCCGATGCAACGCTGCACCGCAGCCATCGCCGGGAGCCGGGTATGCGGGACGAGAACAAAAAAGCTTGTTGGCGGAGAGAGCCTTGCGTCGGAGAGAAACAGAGAGCATCATCCGTCGCGAGCGGGCAGGACAAGGTCAAGTATATTTTGTGATGCCACAGGGAGGCACTGCTTGGTAGACAGGGGGAGTGTCAAAAGCGATGCAAACTGTGTGGATGCTAGAAAAGCTGGGGAAATGTGCCTGTTGGCTGGAGGGCAGGAGGGCAGGAGGGGTAATACCTGAAAGATACCAGTGGAGTGCGCCTTCCCAACACAGAAAGAACAACACAGGGACACCCCTGGCAAGCTGTTGCCGCTGGCAGGTGAGAAGATAGAGATTTCCGAGCTCTCGCACTGGACAAACGGCTGTCGGCGCGCTCGCTGGAGAATAGCGCGGACAGCTGCATGCTCCTTCTGGAGTGTCATTTTCGCCCTCGGCTGCTCTTTCCCCTCACGCCGACTTCTGATCCTTCCCTTTTCGTTTCTTCCCGTTTTTCTCCCCTTCCTTTCTTCTCGTCGATCAAGTCACCACTCCTTCCCTCGTTCATCTGTTGTCGTCGGCTCCTTCCTTTCTCTTGAGCGCTGTTGCGTGCACCGCCTTCCCACGTTTGCCGCATCACCAAAGTGGATCTCAATTGGCACCTGGAGGCACTGACACAGCGCGTGTAAAATACTGGGTCCTTGGCCCCCTCTTCCATCCCACAAGCACACCCTACGACAGAGCCACGCCGAGGCGCAACACTTGACCACTTTACAAGTCCGCCGCCAATTTCGAACGCGCGTGCAGCCCAGCTTAGCTTCCTCGCTCGGTTTTTTCCTCCTCTGCCTCGAAGCTGCTTTTGAATTGCAAGACGTGCGTGGGACGAGAGGCGACGCCAACACGCCACGACACCTCGATCTCCTCCTCAATCCCCAGCATTAGCACTGCCGTTTGCTTTGCTTCGACAATCCACGACCAATTGCGTTGTTGACGATCCATTGAGCAATCGAGCTGCGGAATTGACAACACACCAGCATCCCCCGCCCGCCATGGCTGTGAGGGCAAAACCTCTTGGCCTGCGCGCCGACATGGTCATCGAAGAAGCTGCCAACGAGACCAGCCGGAACAACAGCCGGCGCAACAGCGTGATCAGCAGCAGCAGCAGCAGCAGTAGCAGCAGCGACGGCGACGGCAACGGCGAGGCCACCAACCGTGACCGCGAACAGATCTACGAACCGCTGGCCACTGGTACCGGCGCCCGAGCCCGCGCCGGCGGTGATGCCAGCTCCGAAGCCAGTCCCGGTTCCAGCGCCGACGCCGACGATGCGGCTGCCCCGTACAGGGCGCGGCGCATGCCCACGACTGCCACCAACGCGACGGCACCGGACGAGCTCGCGCCCAACACCGAAGAAGAGGAAGAGGCGATCGCCCCGCCCAAGAAGTCCATCTTGGAGCGCCTGGGTCTCGACGTGCCGACCCTCATGCTGATGTTCAAGTGGGTATTCCCGTTGTCGTTGTGATGCTATTTCTTGTGAACTGCACCCCCCCCCTAACGGAACCAGAGGCTCCTTGCCACCCACAATCGGCGTCGCCATCTACCAGTCCACCGCCTTCGCCGACACCTACAGCACCCTCGGCTACCTCGTGCCCATTGTCAGCGTCATGACCGTCGCCGTGATGCCGCGCGGCAAGTTCCTCCAGACGCTCACCCTCAGCGTTTTGTCCGTAAGCTTCGGTGCTGCCCTGGCCATGCTCGTCCTCTACTCCGGCATCCAGGCCCGCGCCCACACCTCGGGTCCCTTGACTGCCGAAGAGCTCGCCGCCTACAAGGCCACCGGCCGCCCGCCGTACAACTCGAGCCAGTCCGCCGTCTGCGCCATCTGGCTTGTCTTTAGCATCTGGCTCATCAACGTGATCCGCGCCAAGTTGCCCACCATGAACCTACCGTCCATTGTCTTTTCCATTCTCATCAACGTCTCCTGCACCTCCGGTCCGCTGCTCATCAGCACGACTCAGGCCAGGGCTCTCGTCAAACAGATCTACACCGCCATGCTGACGGCCATGGCGCTGTCGGCGGGCGTGTCGCTTCTTGTCTTTCCCGTCACGAGCCGCAAGATCTTGATGGCCCAGACCGCGGGCGCCATTGGTCTCCTGCGCAAAGCGGTCGTGTTGCAGGGCGCGTACCTGCGCGGCCTCGAGCGCGAAGACATGTACGCGCTCGTGACCGTGGAGACCGCCGTGGGCGACCTGGGACCGGCCGCCGAAAATGAGCGAAAACAAGAGAAATTGCGACGCAAGTTCTTGCACCACAAGACCAAACCGGCCAACGCGCCGCCGCCCCTCACCAAAGAGGAACAGGCCGCCCAGGCGCTGCGCGCCACCATCACGGCCATGCGCGAGCTCTCGGGCAAGATGCAGCAGGAGGTGAAATTCGCCAAGCGCGACGCCGCCTACGGCAAGCTGACGGCGCACGACCTCGGCGAGATCGTCAAGCTGATGCGCAGCATCTTCATCCCAGTCACGGGCATGAGCACGATCATGGACATCTTTCGGCGCACGGCTGAGCACCGCGGGTGGAACGCGGCCGACGAAGAGGAAAAGTCGGAGGCGGCCATCGCAAAAGAAAAGGAGCGTCGCGTCTGGAACGAGGTCATGAAGCAGCTGCGCGAGCCGTTTACGCTGCTGGCCGAGGCCATTGACGAAGGGCTCGAGCACGCGGGGCTGCAGCTGGGCCTGCTGCCCAAGACCAAGGAGCAAAAGGCCCAGGACAAGGAGGCGCGCAAGGCGCGCAAGGCCCAAAAGGCGCGGAAGGCGGCGGAGACGGCTAGCGGCGCCAAGCCAGAGGTCGATGGTGGGGATGGTCCTGGCTCTGCGTCGGGATCCGGGTCGAACGGGACGAGCGATAAGGGCAGCGAAGGACCCACGGACAACGCTGCCCCAGACGCGTCTGCGTCTGCCTCCACGCCTGCTGCCGACGACGCCGACGTGGAAGCGTCTGCTGGCGTGGTCAGGCCCGGTGACGAGGGCTTTGCCGACGTCATTGGCGACAAGGTCAAGAAGTTTTACAAAACCCGCAGCGAGATCTTGCGCATCTGGGCCAGGGAGCGCGGCCTGATAGACGGTGCGATGCCGCCGCTCACCAAGGACGCGTCCGGCGGTTTGGATCCTGAGTTTGTTGCCCACGCACAGCGCCAGTCGCAGCTGTACGTGCTGCTGTACATGGAGCAGCTGATGATCGCGACGGGCGAGGCTGTCCAGGACTTTGTCGAGTACGCCGACAAGAAGGTCGCCGACGGCACCATGGACAAGACGCGGTTCCTGTTTCCGACGCTGCGCCGCATCCGCAAGTGGGCCATTAGCGTGTTCGACGACAAGGACACGACCAACGACGAGACCGAGGACGTCAAGCCCAACTTCAATGTGGTCTTTATGGGTGACAGCTTCAATACCAAAAAAGACCCCGAGCACCTGCCGCCGGCCAACGCGTGGCAGCACTTTGGCAATGGCTTGCGGATGGTGTCGCGGTTCCTGGGGTCGGCCGAGTCGGCGTTTGGGCTGCGCGTGGCGTGCGCGACCATGACGGTGGCCATTGTGTGCTACCTGCGGGCGACGCAGCACTTTTTCCAGGAGCAGCGGCTTGTCTGGGCCATGATCATCATTGCTATCGGCATGACGCAGACCTCCGGCCAGTCCATATTTGGCTTTTTCTGTCGTGTGGGCGGCAGTTTTCTGGCCATGGTCTTTTCCTTTATCATCTGGTACATTGTCGACCAAAAGACGCCCGGCGTCATTGTGTTCTTGTGGCTCTTTATCTTTTGCGAGTACTACTTTTTCTTGAAATACCCGCGCTTTATCGCGGCCAGCTTGATCACCATTGTCACGCAGGTGCTGATCATCGCCTACGAGCTCCAAGTTCGCAAAATTGGCCTCGCCAAGGCCGAGTCCACGGGCCAGCGCTACTACCCGACGTACCTGCTGGCGCCGTACCGCCTGGGCACCGTGGTCGGCGGCAGCGCCGTCGCGTTTTTCTGGACCATCTTCCCCAAGCCCATGACGGACCGCGCGTGGCTGCGCCGCGACCTGAGCGCCACGCTGTACCTGTTGGCCAACTACTTTAGCGTCATCAACGAGACGCTCAAGTCGACCATGCACGAGACGGGCGGCAACCCGGACGTGCCCGGCACACCCGCGCACCGCCTGCTCAAAGTGCGCCAGAAGCTGTTTAGCCAGCTCATGCTGCTGCTGCCCTCGCTGCAGATGCACTCGGCGTGGCAAAAGTGGGAGCCGACCATCGGCGGCGCGTTTCCGCGCGCCGCCTACGAGGACATCATTTTGCGGTCTGGGCGAATTTTGAACTACCTCACGCTCATCTCCTACACCGTGACGTGGAAGCCGCGGCACGCGCCGGGGCTCGTGGACGACGCGTGGATCAAGGCCTTGTCCGAGCTGATCCGCAGCATCGGCCCCACGCACTACACGATCCTGTCGACGCTGGCGCTGCTGTCCAACTCCTTGCTGTCGGGCCAGTCGCTGCCGCCGTACATTCCGCTGCCGCGGCCGTACGAGCTGACGCGGCAGTTGCTGACGCTGAAGAGGGAAGGGGGAGGCGGCGACGTGCCGGCCCGCAGTGCCAGTACGGCGAGCCGCGCCGCCGCCACGACCACCGGCGCAGCACCCGGTGCAGGCGGCGGCGGCAAACAGGCCCCGCGGCGGCGCAACAGCGTCTGGGGCAAGCAGAGCTGGCGGCCGGAGGCGGGGAGTGCCATTGTGGGCGGTGGCGACGGGACAGGAGGCATGTACGAACGCCAAACCGAAGAGGAGGCCGTCGAGACCAATGTGCCCCCGCGGCACCGGCGCAGCACGGCGGCTAGCAGCCGCGACCGGCCGACCATGTGGCGCGAGGTGACGGACAATGCGGTGAGCACGGCCACGGGCTTGCCTGAATTGACGAGAATTGCGACAGGGCCCGCCGCACAGCTTGGCAGCGTGCTGGACGCGCGCAACATGGAGCAGCACGGGTACACCGAGTTTGCGGTGCTGCAGGTGTGCAGCACACTGGTGTGCGACGACCTGGAGGGGATGATCCAGGCGGTGAGCGGACTGGTGGGTGTGGTGGACTTTAGTTTCCGCATGGACGAGAGCACCGAGAGTCTAGACGCGGAGGCGGAGGCGGAAGCGGACAACGAAAAGGGCAAAGGAAAGAAGGAGTAGGTGGAAGTGGTTGCTATGTCTCTTCGTTATTGGTTATGACTACAAAGGTTCGATGGACGCATGGTTAGGATAATGGGTCCGAGGACGGACTGGAGGATGGATGGACTCTATGTTGGATATGGCACGGGGCGGAGATGAAAATCGATACCAATTTGTTTTGTTTAATTCTTTCTTTTCCCTTCTTTTTCCTTCTCTCCCATGGCCAGCCCAACCTTCGAGCCGTTCTGAAATTACTGGTTATTTTGCTTGCTTTTAGCGCATCTCACAAGGGATGTCGAACACAATAGGGTCACTCATGCAAAGCATCTCGATAATAATATGGATAAAATGTACAGTTGTTTATGATTTGCGTTTTTAGATACAGTTCAACGTTGCCAGCTACTGGCCCTTTTGAACATCCACCACTTCTCGTCTGTCACACCCTACCGGTGCGTCACCTTGCGCAGCAGGAAATGCAGCGCCACGTAGGCGGCAATGCCGGTGAAGCACAAGCCGCTGATGACACCGAAGCCCATGATGTACTTGGGCGCGTCGTTGGACGGGAACAGGTAGGCGCCGTAGATCTGGGCCAGGTTGCCCATGGCGTTGACCAGGGCGAGAGCAATGGCCTTGACCTCGACGGGCATGGACGAGAAGCTGGAGGAGGCGTAGGACAGGGCCAGGCCGTTGGCGGACCACAGGGCCGAGGCCATGATGACGAGCAGCGCGTAGCGGCCGCGGATGTTGTAGACGGCGCAGGTGATGATGGCGCAGACCATGGCGACGGCCATCCACCCGACGAGAATGACGGCACGCCAGCGGGGGACGCGGTCGGCCCACACGCCGGTGACAGCGTTGCAGACAAACGCGGCGGCATAGATGGGGATGGTCATGTACTGGGCCATGTGGGCGGTGTAGCCGAGGCCGGCGACGAGGGTCGGGTAGAAGTACGAGAGGGTGGACGAGCCCACAATGGCCATGTAGCCGACGACAAAGAGCCAGACGCGCCAGGTCAGGGCGCACTGCTTGAGAGCGGCCCAATGCCCGAAGCCGGCATTGTCCTCGGTACGGGTATGGTGGTCGCTCTGGAGGCGCAGCATGGCGAGCTCGCGCTCGCTCTCGGAGAGCCACTTGGTGGTCGAGGGAAAATCGGGCAGGATCCACATGGCAATCAAGGACCAGCCGGCGGTGGCGGCGCCCTCGACGATAAACAGCCAGCGCCAGCCGGCGATGCCGTGGGCGCCGTCGAGGCCGTCGGTGATGGCGCCGCCGAGCAGGCCGCCAAAGGCGCCCGACAGGATGGCGGCACTGATGTAGACGGCAAAGCGGCGGCTCTGCTCGGCCTTCTTGTACCACGAGGACAGCAGCATCAGCACACCGGGCGCGAAGCCGGCCTCAAAGATACCGATCGCAAAGCGGAAGCCGATGAGGCCCTGGTAGTTGGGGACCCAGGCCATGCCGACGGTGAGGCAGCCCCACAGGAACATGATAGAGGGCAGCATGATGGAGGGCCGGGTGCGCGCGAGGATCATGTTGAGCGGGATCTCGAAGACGACGTAGCTGACGAAGAAGACGATGAGGGCGATGGAGTAGCGGTTGGAGTCGAGGTCGAGGTCGGTGGCCATGCCGGCGATCTTGGCATTGCCGATGCTGGGCAACTGTTAGTGGTGGTCATGACTGGGAAAGGATAGAGTTAAGGAACGTACTTGGTCCGGTCCATGTACGACAGCAGGTACATCAGCCAGATGGTCGGCAGCAGGTACATGTCAATCTTGCGCACGAGGCGCTTCTCTTCGTCGGTGCCCGGCACATAGCCGTCGACGGGCGTGGCGCCGTGCTTTTGGTCGACCGAGGTGCGGTCGCCGTACTCGACCTCGGTGCTCTCGTCCACAGGCTTCTGCGTGGCGGACATCGTGGTGGTGGATGTGAAGAATGAAGGTGAACAGAGAAAATATGAACGCTGAAGGGAAGAGAAGAGATGCGAAGATGCCGACGATGATTCAAAAATTCTTCTCGTTCCCACGAGGGTGGCCGGCAGTTATATAATGCAACAGAGACACATCTGCGGGATGCCCCAGAACATTTCTGGCGCGATCCCTCCCCTCTCCCCGTTGTAACAGAAAAACCCCAGACTGGGGTAAAACTATGGGGACAGGTCGAACGCGAAGAGCGTCCACGCGATGGTGTGTGGTGTGGTGACGAGAGACGAGAGACGAGAGACGGGAGACGAGAGGTTGTCGCCTCGGGGTCAATGGGGAGATGGGCAACGTGCAGACGGACAGGGGAGAAACAAGGAACCGGACGGGGAAGAGCCGAGTCAACCAAAGGTGACGACGTGACGGCGCCCACACTCGACCTCGTACCGCTTTGCCGTTTTGCAGCGTTTTGGGCTGCTTCGTCAAAGTGTTTTGCTACTTGTTCGTTCTCCTCTTTGCCCCGTTGGTGCATAGTCAACTCGCTGGTCTTGCAGGTCCTTTCCCCAATTTTGACCAGTGTGACAGCCCATACGCAGAACTGGATCAGGCGCGTCTCGCGGCAGCCCGTCGGCTCCGTGCCAAGGAGCATGGTGGGTGACTGGCGTCTGCCAAGTGACAGGTGAGGCCTGGAGAATCGAAGGAAAATCTCCTCAAAATCTCCCCAACTTTCCCCAACACGGTGAAAACTGCCGCTAGCGGCGTCTCGCGGCACGCCGCCTTTTCTGGGTCTATGTAACTGGGGCTAGACCGGGGTCAGGAACCGGGGCCTGTCCAGTCTGTCCACCCCCCCTATTGGCCACGAGGATGGCAGCGGCTTTTTTCCTCTTTTTTCCCTTTTTTCTTGTTCTCCCTTTTAGACGGCGCTGGGGTACGGGGGCCTATGGGGGGGCTACGGGGCGAGGACGGGGTACTCGGGGGTACGCCTTGGGGGAAGGAGCAGACGAGAACAGGGGGAAGCGAGGAGAAAACCACAACGTGAGTCCTGGTAGGTCCTAGTTCTCACAGGTTGGTCGTGGACGCGGGGAAGCCCCGTGTCGCGACGGCACGAAGGTAACGAGGCAAAGGCATATGGTCGGAGATGGTGCGGTGCCTTGAGGCGATGGGAGGTCATGGAAATGAAGCTCAAAACCGAGCTGAAGACGTAGTTAGTAGACGACGGAGAACGCCATGGAGACTCGGTTCCGTGTTCGGGTATGCCTCACGTGGGCATGGTGTGGTGTTGCTAGCTGCAGGGCCGGGGGATGCTTGATTTGCCTGCCGCGGTCGCCGCTGGGGAATAGCCATTTTGGTAGTCTTTGAGCAAGTCCAAGAAAACCAGTGCAAATGGTTGCGGTGGCGAACCCACGAGTCATGTGCCGAGAAAGTGGATGTTCTCGGAGTGAAGAACAACTATGAAAGAACCGAATTGACTGTACGTGTACGAGAAACAAAGGACAGAAGACCATAAAGCTTGGTGCTTTCAAAAGGACGGTTCTGAGCCAACTGTTAAAATGGTGTGCACACACTGACGTCGATTATGAGTTTGTGAAAGAACTTTTGTGTAAATCATTGGTATTCCTCAAGCACGGGGTTTCAATCGAATCAAAGATACAGGCACCTTCTCAAAGCCACATGGAAGCTTATTCGTGGAAGAGCCGTCGTAAGTGTTCAATGCAAAATCTCATTCATCTCATCCTGGTGCGCAAGAGCACGAACGATATGAATGCAGGGCTGTACCAATGGGATGGCATTTGGACAGGAACGAGGCTCCCGTAATTTTTCCTTTTGCGCCCAGGCGCATGTGCAATACCTCTAATAGTCCCAAGCTTGGGCTAGCCTAGAGACGGCCAAGACAAAAGAAGCACCACGAGAGCCGAGGAATATAGAAAAAGGGGTACCTTCTTCACCGCGTTCCAGTTGGCGCATTGTGCATACGTCGTAAAGGCAATACCTCGTGTCGTGGGTAGTCGTCTCGTGGGCAAGAACTAGGCCTTTTTTTTCGTGGCGCGTGGCCCGACTGCTTGGCAGGCCAGGCACAGTCACACGCGTGACAGGCTAGCCGACAGACTGCAGCGCAAACTGCATCGACCATGGAGCCTTTCCCCAGAACGGGTGACCCCATTCGCCTGGCAGTTAGAGCACTTTGAAAGTTGACTGTGTGCTATCTGGAGACGATGTACGTCATTTTGATGTGTGTGCAATGTTTTATCCTGGCCAAGACACGGCTATACGATGTCGGGTCTTGTCAGGGTTTCATCTGGCCTCGTCGCGTGGGAAGAAAAAGACGGAGACGAGACCACACGACGGCTTTCTCATTACGAACAGGCTCGGAACGACGCGGCCTTGTTCTTCGAGGCTGGCCATGAACGACAGCTGACGGTATGGCCACCGACAAGACGACTCCATATTCGACTCTATGCTCCGCATATACAACCTTGATTCATTTCGATTAAGCGAACGTCAGATGAACACGACACAAAAGCCCACACGAACAAAGACCTCGACACTGGGCACAATCTGGGCTCTCAAGGTAGGACCATAGCACGCCACAGTCTGGTCTCGGTCTACCCACAGCCGGACCACACGACCAGCAGAAAAAGAGTATATCACCCGCGTGGACAACATTCGCTGTCGTACGATAATAAAGAGCGAGCTGTCGACATTCGGCTCCGACTTGGGTTCTCTTTTCACCGAGTTTATACGGCGAGGCCCGTCATTTCTTCTTTTTTTTTTTTCTCGGCTGAAAAAGGAGACGCCAATATTGACGAGAAATACCGACGACAGCACCCGAAAACACAACACCTGCCGGTGGATGTCGCGTATGCACGGCTACGATGCACGGCTACGACCCGGAACGAGAAAGAATGGAACGCATTCTTGGCTATCTTGGCTACAGCTGAAGCCAAGTCGAGGGTTCGGCGCGAGGGGTTCAGTGACCTAGCCTCGTTCATTTTGCCTTTGCTTGTATTGGGCCCATGGCACAAGGCGACTGCCGGTGTCGTACCTGAGCACCGTCTCGACATCTTTTAGAATTGGCCATGATTCATGTTTAAATGGAGATTGAGACGCGAAACGACGCGAACGTTTGTTTGTTTGTTTGTTTGTTTGAATTTTCCCATGGCTTTGTTTACCAAAACTGCCTGCCATATGTTTCCGACTCCAAAACCCCGAAACACGCAAACAACAACAGCTAGAGACCATGACACAAAATCAACAAGTGTGCCATCCAGATCGACCCAACTCTAGAACGCCAAAAAGCCAATAGTACCTCGACCTCGCTTCACTCGGTCTCCGCCATGGCAGGATAGAGAACATCCTCCGGGCCCAGCCCGATCCGTTTCCCGGTGTCGCTGTCAAACACCCGCTCAAAGTGGCCCCGGAGGCGTTCGCACGCTCGGTCCGCCTGCATGTTGTTGCGGTAGTGCCCAAACACGTGCTCGCCTGCTTTGTCGCGGAGGCACGCCACCCACCGCGCCTCTTCCCACAGCATGCGCTCCGTCCCCCGGATCTGGGCGGCCAGTGCCGGCGGGTGGTGGAACGCCGGCTCCGGGCGGCCGTCGATGCCCATGGTCATGTCGGACCACTTGCTGACGTGGCCGAGCAGGTTGGTCGGGTCCCATTTGGGCCAGGAGAGGTGCAAGAAGAGGGCACGGACGTCGCGATACAATGCCTTCCACACCTCCTCGCTGGCGGGCGGCGTGCCGCCGTTGGCCAACGTCTCGGACAAGGCGGCCGTTGCCTTCCAGTCGTCCTCCGCATCGTACTGCAGCATGACACGCGACCCCGTCGAGTTGTCCTCGAAGCGGTGGCCGACGCGCTCCAAGGGCGTGTGCACCTGGTAGGCCGGCAGCCCAAACACGGCGGCTGCCGGCAAGAACGTCTCCTTGTCGCCCATGCCCGTGCCACCCTGGTTGAGCAGCCGGTAGTAAAAGGGGGGACCGTAGTAGTTGTAGTAGACCGCCAGCAGCAGCGTTTTCCAGTGGCGCGCCTTGTCGACTAGCAGCTGGCCGGACTCGGTGGACGGGCGTGCGGTGATGGGGGCTGCTGCCGAAGATCCCTCGACATCCTTTGATGCAATCGCGTAGTACAGCGGCGACACCGTCGTCTGCCAAAAGTCGGGCCATGTCACCAGCCCGGTGGTACGGAAGGGTGCCGACGCAAACAGCGGCGCCACGTCGCGCATGGCCGTGTTGTCGGCGTCGAGAAACAGCACCTCGTCAAACGATGAGAACAAGAGGGCAAACGCCTTGAGCTGGAAGCCCTGGATTGGTTTGTTCTTGCCGTCGGCGCCGACCATCCGCGGATACACACGGCACACCGCATTGAGCCGCGGCAAGACCACTTCGCATACCTCGCGCTCGTACTCGGCCTCGGTCACAAACACTTCCACGGGCAGGGTTGTGCCCGACCGCCGCAGGAAACGCAGCGACACCGCCAAGATCACAAAGTACTTGCCGCCGCCGACTGTGACGAGGCCTTGCCGGGGTGTGAATGCTGCTGCGATATTTTTGTCATCCGCGTCGTACCGATGTGGAACATACGTCGGTAGCCGGCTCTCCAGGGCCCCAACAAACCCTTGGTGCGCCCGCTTCATCTTGGTCAGCTCGTGCGCGTCCAGCTGCAGCAGGTTCGTCGCATTGGCCGGCGCGGGCTCTGGCTCGCCCCAGTGCCATGCCGGGCTGTCGAACCGGTCTGTGCCCCACGCCGGCTCGATGCCCGACGGCGGGAACGTGTCGAGGAGGTGCATCACCGTGTCGGCGAGGACGGACCGGGCAGCCTTTCCTTTGTCGTTGGCTGCTGCGGCTGACGTTTTGCCGGCCGACGCACTTTCGATCGCATTGGACGGTGTACTTTGCGAGGCTGCTGTCTTTTGAGGACTCGCTGCTGTTGTCTCCGTTGTCTTTGTTGTAGTTGTCGTTGTGATTATCCACCCCACCATGTGTGCTGCATCTCTTGGTACGTTTGTTCCATGCAACAACACCATCATCACAAACAGACTTGCGGCGATCACACACCGCAGAATCGCCGTCGTCCGCCGTGACACATGCGGCCGCGGCCGCATCCAAGCAGTCCGGGTCATGGCCGTGGCATTTCTGTGCAGTCGCGTTGTGGGTGGTGGATTTCGTGATTTCGTATTAGTCGTGGGTCGGTTGGGGCCGTCTTGGCGGGTCGTGTTAATCGGGTTAAAGTGTCAATTGCCGAGATGCAATCGATCGAATCTGTGAATGCGAAAATTGATGCCGAATTGGAAAGATATCGAGAATCAGTGATTGGGAAAAAAGAAAGAAAAAAAGTCTTCTCAACTTCCTGCCCCCCATTGCCATTATTTTCTTTTCTTGTCCTCCGCACTCGATTTCTCGCCATTCTGCAGACGCTGCAGAGCACCTACGAGGGGGACGCGCGTTCTGGGTGGAGAGACCACTCAGCCATGGATACTCCTAGCCTGCCCTCCCTGGCCCTGCCAAACGTCAAAACGTGCGACTTGCGTCACCATCTGACAAAGGAAATGCGCCGCCGCCGCCACGCCCGTCGCCGTAAAACAATGACGAATCCAACTACAGGGCGACAAGGATGCACTCCTGCACTCCTGCACTCCTTCCCGTTGCCAAAGTCTGGATTTCTCAACCATCACATGCTCTCTTTAAGGTGAGAATGATGACTGCGACTCACGAGAAAGACTGTGGGAGGGTTGACATTTGCTTGTTTGTCATACGTCCCCCATCGACAGAGGAAGACTTGTCCAGTTCTCCCACCACGTAGTGGGCGTACTCCTCCACAGGTCCATGAACACCTCCGGCCAGAAGTCGGGATCGTCAAAGTATCTCGGCCGCCGGTCTTGAATCATCCTCGCACAGGACGTGTTCACTTGTCTTCTCCGTACTTTGTCGATTTCCCGGACGACCACATCGCCGTCGGCGTCACCCATGTCTCGCCGGCACACCCACTGTCGCGTCAGCGCACGGATTACATCGTAAAAGTCCATGTCGTGCATCCCGTCTGTCCGGATCTGCGGCTTGATGTGGAGGTACCGTAGGCCGCCTTTGCCTTTTCGATCGATCACGTCAAAAATGGCGCGTGCTAGTACGGCGTCTACGGCGCAGTTGGTCAGCGTCGCCTCCTGCGCTTCCCGCGACAGCACGTCTTCGGTGTTGCCGCCGCTACCAATGTACCGCGCACTGGGCAATTCGGACACCACCTTACACCGAAGATGCAACCGCACACGCTGCAGTTGGGGGACACGGCTCAGCGCGCGGTACATGGCTACCTCATGACAGTCACCGCGCGTGCGGTCCATGTCGATGGTGATCTGCTCGAGGCGCGGGCAGCGCTCAGCCAGCATGTCGAGGGACTGGACAGAATAGTTGAATAGGTCATCCGCGCCGTTGTAGTCAAAGTCGTCGTCAATGCTGTGACCATCGTCGTAGTAGGGGTCTATCGCGAGTACGCGCAGGGTGGAACCGTGCCGGCTGGTTAGCAGGTCAAACGTCGCGTCGTTGAGGTAGCCCGAGAGACCAAAGTGTACGAGCGGCCGCGTGGTGTGCCGGAGCAATGTATGCATGGCCGTCTGCGCCCGCGGCGTTGAGCTGTACACGTGGTCGAGCCACACGCTCTCGAGGCACGGCATGTGGCCGTCCACGACGAGATCCGCGAGCGCCTCCCCCACCTCGCGACACCAGCGGAGTTGTAGGTGTCGTAGGTGCGTTGTGCTCCAACGGTCCAGCGGAAATGGGCAGATATCAGGCTCTACTTTGAGCGCTTGGAGCTTTCCGTGCTGTCTTGTTCTCGAACCGTATCTCCTTCGTTGCCGCCTGGCTGTCCAAACGTATACACCTGGAACGGTATGTACTTACGGCCCAACCAGACGTTGGTTAGATTTGGCGCCAGGCCGCCCATCATGCGCCGCAGTAAGCCGCCAGAGTAGTTGCGGTAGCCTTCTGGGGCGTGGCTATAAAGACCCCAAATACTTAGGCTGCATAGGACCGGTGAGGTCGCCAGTGTGTAATCATCATCGCTAATCGGTGGCGGCACTGCACGATCGGGGGCGTAGACAAGGCTGGGAAACGAAAAGTAGCCGGCCGACAAGTGGAGACGGAACGGGCGGGCCGGGCTGTGCATGGCATGTACGGCATCCAGAATGGGCCTGGGCACATGCCCACCACCGACCCATACGAGGTCGCGCAGCGCGGGAAGTTGGCGGAGAAGGTCCGCCAGCGGCTGCCAGACGTCCACAGGCCGCTCTCTTGTTCGATCGCTGGCGTTGTAGATGTCATCATCATACGTCAGAACCACTTTCTGCAAACGACAAAACGGGTGCATGTCCGAAAACCCGTAGTTGCTGTCAAGATCGATGTCATCGCACTCATCCTCTAGGTCCTTTTCGTCCTCGTCCTGGTCCATTCCGTGCATGTCGCGGTTTCGACTGGCCTGTATCTTGAGCGCGCCCTGCACTTTGAGCCCGCGCACGAGCCCGTAGCGCCGGCCGTAGCCAAGCACTACCTTGAGCGGCTCCACGACGCCGTCGTGTAGCTCATCGAGGGTGGTCACAGGGAGCACGAGCTGACAGAAACGCCGGGTCTCGGCGACCACACAACAGCTGCGGCTGGTCAGGGAAAACGCCCACAGACCGTCTCGGTCGTCTCCTTCGTCATCGAGGTGGCCGCAGATGGTGTCGAGGACGACATACGGAAGCCGCTCAAAAGGCGAGCTCCCCGGGGGTGAGAGTGATGCCATGTGCGGTATGGTACGGTGTTGGTTTGATTTTGACGTTGGTCGAATTTGTTTGTAGTTGTGGTATATTACTTTGGCGAGCCTCCGCTTTCACTGGACGTTTATTCCACCACGGGCTTGACTCTGATATGGACTTTACTACGACATAGAGTGTATTATCTTTCGGTTCTATTTTTTGGTTTCCTTCTAATTTCTCGTCGTTCGTGCCGCCCTGCTCCTTACGTTGTATTGGCGCGGGGTCGAAGAGGACGAATTTGGAAGCAATCTCCGTTGTCCAACGCTTTCAGGCCAGAGACGCTGCCAAGAAAGCGCCCACGTTCATGTAACAGCAAAACCCCACCACCAACTCTCGACATATCCATAGGGAGAAAGTCCGTCTCCTGAAAGAGCCGCGAGCTCTTCCTGCCTCTGCCATCGCAGTTGGGGTCGTACTGGAAAAGCACAATGCCGCGGTAGGTCGTGCCCAGCAAGGGTGCCTGGGTTACGCTAGGAAGCGGACGTGCGCGTCACAGTCGGCGTCCAACGCCTGCAGCAGCGAGGCCTTTTCATTCATTATGAACATTGTGGGGGAGGGCAATGAGTGGTGTGGCTCGTTGGTATATTATTCGGTCAACTTGGCAATTGACGACCAGAACTGTTTTATCATCTTTTCTATCCCAATGTGTATCAATACTCCGTCGGCCATAAGCCGTCTCCCGTACCCCTTCAACGGTTGCTTGTCCTGCTTCTCGCCCAATGGTTCATCCGGGCGATGCGATTGCAGCAACATCAAGATAGACAGACAGAGAGAGTGAGAGAGTGAGCCATCGGCGTGCACCACCAATCGCGCCAATCTTTCTTTCCCACGCGGTCGACGAGCTGCCGCGTTTCCGGCTCTAGCCCCAACCTCTTGTCTATCTCCATAATGTTGGGTACAACCAAACATCTTACTGGCTGCTGCCACGCATTGAAGTCGACCCTGATTCACCATCTCCGTCTTCCGTCTTTTGACGCTTCCTCCTTGACTCTTGAATGGCTATAACCGCGGGCTCTTTCAAGACGGCGATGAGCAGCCGGTCATTGACAACTCCAGACGATCGACAGGCCGTGTGGTAGTGGCTAATGTCTTCGACATTAGGTTTCCAGGTTCGAGGACCAACTTCTGTAAAGGAGCAGAAAAAAAGAAAGAAAAATCATCCAACAGTCAGCATATCTGCAAAAACGATACTGTAGTGCTGTTTACAATGTAGTAATAATAATAGCACGGTAATTACCAGACTGAGAGAATGGATTACTTACCAAGCTGGGTGCCCGAGACCACCCGTGCTGTGGCTCCGGCCGGTGTCGACGACCAGCTGGCGGCGGTGAGCGGTGTCGGCGCAGAGCGTTTTCGGGTTTGCTGCTGCTGCTCCTGTTCTAGTTGTAGCAGTCGTGGTAGGTTTGGTCGCGGCTGCTGCTGTTGTCGTCGTGGTGTCCCCGCCGCCGCTGGCGTTGCCGGCCCTTCTCCACGTTCTGCTCTTTGTATGTTGCCTGCGTTGCTTCTGCTGCTGCTGCTGCTGCTGCTGCCGCTTCCTTCTAGGGATAGAGTGGTCGGGGACGTTAGGGCGGCTGGGATTGTTGGGGGGCCCACTGGGACGCTTGGGGCTGACGAAGTCACCGCGGCCGCCACCGGGAGCGGAACCGAGGTCATCGGGGCCGCCGAGGCCGGGACGAGGGGTGGGAGCTGAGGCCCCCCGCAGCGGAAGACTTCGGAAAAGCTGACAATGGCGCCCGGATCGGCCGGAGTCATCACCAACAAGAAAAAATACTCCTCACCCGGCTTCAAGTTGTGTTCCACATGCACCTTGTCGGTAACAAGCCTGCGCGACGCTCGGCACGTCACGGCCGCGAGGTTCTCCTGCTGGGCAAGGCATGGCAAGGTGTCCCGGCTGGCTGTAGCAGTTGTTTGTGTTAGCTAGAAGGTAGAGAGAGAGAGAAGGAAATAGAGAACGCAAAAGAGAAGGAGAGAGAGAGAGAGAGAGAAAGAGAGGAATACCTTCTTCTGCAATCAGCACATTGTCCCGGATGTGAGCGCATGTTGACTCCCGGTGGCACTGGACCTCAATCTCGGCGCGGGCACCCCGGTTACTTCCAGCATTCCAGCGCACGCTCAGCGCTTGACCCTGCAGCGGCGTCTCATGCAGCGTCAACGTGGGCTTCCAGATGCACAGGTAGTTGCGCAGGCGTCGATCGGCAAGGTTGACCTCCATCGTCTTCAGGCGCGCGGGCGTTTTCGTCGCTGCCACCGTGATAAACGTCGCCCCCATCGTATTTATCGTCGTTGTCGTCGTTGTCATCGTTGTCGTCGTCTTCTCGATTTCACGAAACAAGGCGAGCGGCAGCTGGTCCAACACGTCGGCAAACAGGCTCCTGGCGGCCTGGAGGAGAATGTCGGTCGCGGCGGAACCGGCGTCCTCGCCGGCAAAGTCAATCTCAACGATAGGGCGCCCGCTCGGGTCGGTCTTCGTGGGGGCGCCGACCATGCCGAGCTCGGTGGCGGCGCCCGCGATGCAGAGCCAGCGGTCGTGGATGCGGAACAGCAGCTCACCGTCCGAATAGGCCAGCGACAAGTCGAGCCGACCGGCCTGCACAAAGACAAAGTCCATGGACCTGGTCTTGTTACTGGTGGACTTGGTCCTCATCTGCGGACACGCCCGGAAGCAGGCGCGGAGCAGGTGCCACAGCGCCGTCGAGAAGGCCACGTCGTCGGCGCCATTGGTGGAAAACATGCCTCGGTCGACGGCAACACCGATGGTGGCGGGCGGCGCCGCCACAAAGCGCCGCAGCTCTTCTTCCGCGGCGGTGTGTACCAGCTTGTGGTGGCGCAGAATGGCCCAGTACGTCTTGGAGAGTGCGACCGCCCGGTGGCCCAGGCTGCGGATGATGACGGGGGCTGGCCGCGGATTCGCGCTCTCGCTCTTGTCGTCTTCGTCTCCGTCGTCGTCGCGGTCGTAGCACCATGGGTCCTTTGCGAGGTCCGTGTCCCACCAGGCACCTCTTATTTCCTTGCAAGCGTGCTCCTTCAGCAGCACCGCCATAGTCTTTGTCGCGTAGTTTTCCACGGCCGCGACATCCGCATACCGGGGCGGCTCCTCAGCTGTGCCCTTGCCCTTGCCCTTGTTATCGTCCTTGTCCACATTCGAGCCTCTGAGGTTGAGCAAGTCGCTCAGCGCCGCCACCATGTCCGGCCGAGCCGTCAGCACCGCCTCCCAAATAGCACAGATGGCCCGCGCCTCCTCCTCGATGCTGGCCATGGTCACGCGCTCGCGGTTGACCCGCACCATAGCAAAGTTGTAGCCGTACCGCAGCGGCAGCCCCGACATGCTTGCCGACTTCTCCGGGGTCGTCGTTGACTCGCGCAGCAAAAATCCCCCGACGTACAGCATGCCCTGTAGCTGTGGTGCCATGAGCAGATCACCGGTGCGCGGCGATGCCGTAATGATGGTGTCTGACTCCACATTGTGCAGGAACAGCACCGCCTTGGTCCAGGCTTCAAAGTCGGCCAGCCGCACAGGACTGCGTTCGGTCCATTCACCCGCGGCCCCGTTGCGCTTTTTGTAGCCGCGACGCACTTCGCCAATGACAAACTGCACGTCAGATTGCGGGTCGGCCGTAAAGGGCAGTAGAGTCCTCGTCTTCGTTTGGATTACGTGTTGCTTCTGCTGCTGCTGCTGCTGCTGCTGCCGGCCTTGTTGTGTCTCGGTTCTCTCGTAGATGGCGGCGTCCAGAGGCGGCAGCGGCGGCGGCGGCTCCATCCGGCGGAGGTGTGTGGCAAGGCTCCCGTGAGTACCACCGGTAACGCCAAACGTCCAGTCAAAGCCGCCGGAGCGGCACCGCACGTGGTAGCCAGTCTGGCCACGCATCAAGGCGAGCAGGGCGATTTTGAGGCCTTCGCCGTGCGGTCTGGTACCGTCCCCGAAAAAATTGAAAAGGGATGCACCACCCATAAAGCCAAGGTGCCGGGGCCGGAGCGTGGCAGCGCAGTTGACAATGTCGACCGTGCCCTTTCCATCGACGCTTGAAAAGCGGATGTAGCCGAGAGACTGTTGAGACTGCTGCCGCTGCTGCCGGTCGTCGAGGGCTTGGACGAGGTCGTGGAAATGGGAGCGGATCTGGGCGAGGGCGTAGGCGCGGGCTTGGGCGTGGGCGCGGGCTTGGGCGTGGGTGCGGCCTTGGGCGTGGGCGTGGGCTTGGGCGTGGGCGCAAGTGGCGTCGTTGCCGCCGTTGTCGTCGTCGTCGTCGGCCACCGCCTCGTAAACAATCTCCGTGCTGCGGCCGGACAACCGCTGGCTGCGGATGACTCGAAAGTCTCTTCTGGGCCAGGTCTGTCTCCAGATCGCGTCCCGCCAGTTGTGCACCAGCTCGCGAAAGGCGTCGCGCGGGCCCCAGTCCGTATACGAGATATCGACGGGGAGGTAAATCGTCCTGCTCTCCGCGATGGAATCGAGCTCGATCTCGGGATTGTTTTTTTTGCCGTAGTCTTCGAAGTCAAAGTCGAAGTCGGCGTCGACGTCGTTGTCACAAATCGCAGTGGCCTGGACGCCACCAAGATCCGGGGCAGCAGGCTCCGGCTCCGTGACAGGCCTTGTGGCCGGTCCTGTGGCCGGTCCTGTGGCCGATCCTGTGCCAGACGGAGTGGTAGGTCCGTTGGCGGGCATCGCGTCAAATGCAACGACGGTGGCCTGTCGTGTAGCGAGAAGCAAGAAGAGCCCCCTGGAAGAAGGAGCAGGTCAATATGAAAATGAAAACAGAAACAGAAACATAGAAATGGTAACAGACTGTTGCTTGAGAATCAAGACGCGTCAACTCCAGACACACAAAAACCGAATACGTCGTATGGTATTGCCAGCGTTCGTTGCCAGGCCTGACACCCTTTTCGTTGACCAGCCGACCCCTCATTTCGCATCCCTTTTTTTCAGCCTCTCCTTTACTTTACAGTCTCCTTTTTCTGGCCCCTGCGTTGCGGCTGAACATTTTCGGCCCCCAACGTTTTTCACCTTCTGCCGCGACCTGTGTGGGCTGTCGGTACCGCGCTGAACAGTCGAATGCGACCGCATACTTCGTACTTGGTACTATTTGCAGAGTGTCAGGGTATGTTACCTCCTACTGGGCAATAGCAATAGAGATGCAAGAAACCCAGAGGAAAGAATGAAAGAGCTTTATTGAAAATTAAAATACATAACAGGAAAGACCATGGGCAAGACTAATGTAAAGGGGACATGTTGATACGCGTGATAGAGGGGGAAAGCAAAAGGGACCAAAGGAAGCAGGGCAGTGACCAATACAAAATAATCGGGGATAGAAAGACAGATTCATCAATGTTCATTTCATGAAGTACTATCACATGTGTATGCACGGCGGGGATATTTGTTTGGCTGGAGGGCAGGCAGTAAACACTGAAACGCCAACTTTCCCCTCTCTGCATCCCTCCTTGCGAACGCATGAAAATCGACCAACAGCCACTCAGGACCATAACAAAAAAAACCAGAACGACCACCGCGTACCGCTGCCTTGCCCATGTGCTCTGGGAGAGCTACAGCATGGCACGGGACGACCCGCACCTCTCCATCCGCTGCGATGGCCGCGAGTTTGGGTGTGATCTATTGTATTTTATTTTCTTCCGTGATGCCGTTGGCAAAAGAAGCACAGTACTTAAAAAAATACATGAGTAAGTGTGATCAGAAACCCAGGTCCATCAACTTCCGTGGCTGCTTTGTAGTACCGCCACCACCATCTAACGCGCTTTGGGCAGCGTCTTGCCGTCCATGTTGAAAAACACCACCTGCACTGTAATGTCGTCGCGCACGACGCGCGAAAACGGCGACTCAAACGCCAGCCGCGCCGCCAGCAGCGCCTCGTCACGGCCGCCCAGGGCGTTGCGCACCAGGTGTACGGCCGCGTTGCCGTCCTGGACGGTGGTGTGACGCTCGGGCCGGAAGGGACGGCCCAACCGCACCGTCTTTTTGGAGGGTGTCGCCGGCGTACGAGGCTCGACCAGCCACGCGCCCACGAGGTCGACCGCCTGCTGGCTCGATAGCTGGTCCCACAGGCCGTCCGAGGCCAGGATCATAAAGTAGGGTGTGTCCGGCTCCAACTGGGTGGTCGTCACAACGGGCTCGGCCGTCAGGTAGGACGGCGTTTTGACTTGATATTTTGTTGGAGAGAGCGGCCCGGATCCCATGTAGCGCTGGTACAGGGATTGTTGGAGGGCCACGGGCCACTTCCAGCGGCAGTCGCCAAAGGCGCGTGAGACCATGATACCGAGCACGCGTCCATTCTTGACAAGCGTGTCCTCCTCGCCGGGGTGCTCGGCGTTTAGCCGGGCGACTTCATCGGGGTTCGTGCCGGCCTGGTCGACCGAGAGAGGGACAGCTTCCCATGTCGACCTGCCCGCACTTCCTACTGTCTTCTCCAAGCGACCTAGGACGGCACGCGAGTCGCCGGTGCAGGCCACGTGTAGATTGCGCGTCGAGGGGTCGTAGAGGGAGAGCAAGGCACAAGAGCCTGCCCAGGCCGGCATCATGGTCTTGATCTTGTCCGCAAAGGTCAAGGCCCAGCTGGGGTCGCTACTGCCGTCGGGCAACTGGGCGATCTCGGCGGCGGTGTTGAGGATGGCCGTGTCGAGGTCGACAAAGGCCTTGGTGACGGCTTGTTGCACCACCGCCTCGTTGCCGAAAATGGTCGTGGGCGATGCGGCTGCTGCCGCATTCAAGCTGTCGCGTACAGCCGGAACAAGGGACCGGCTCAGGAGCTCCGACGTCTGCCAACCGGCGTGGCCGTCAAAGACACCCCAGGCCATCCAGCGGCCGTTGTTACCGCCCGTCCAGGGCGACGAGAAGCTGCCGTGCGTAAAGTAGTCCTCGCACTGGCTGTTGGACGCCAGCTGCGTGCCGTCGTAGCGCGTGACACCAAGTACGGCAGCGCCGACGGGGACGGTGTAGCCGCCGTCTGACAAGATGTCGGTCACCTCTTTGGGCGACGGGCCTCGCAAGGTGCCGGCATGGCTGGGCTCGTCCTCGAGGTCTGGGACGCTGAGCGTCTTGCTTGTCTCGTTGCCGCTGAGGATCCACCATGCGGCGGGCACGGCGGCGGTGCCGGCGACTGTCGCGTAGGTGATCCAATTGGCCGAAGCCGCGAGCTGTGCCTTTGTCGCGATGGACCGTCTTGAAGTGAGGGAAAGGGCTTTTATCGTCGGCCGGACACCGAGTCGAAAGGCGGGCGCTACTCGGGTCGCGCGGAGGAACGCCATCTTGATTGACGATTAGTGTTTTTTCGAGATGTAGAAGAGAAGAATGCAGGAGGTTGGATTTCTTCGTCAGGCGACGCAGTGAGACCCCGCATTCGAGAACGCGGCTGAGCAATTGTGTTTTGTCGTCTGCAATTTCGGACATTTGGTCAATTGGAAGTTCAAAAACGTCTCTGGTCATGCAGCAGTGACACATCTCACAAAAGAGGAAGGTGGGTGCATTGTGTGTCGCTCTTTCCATCCCGATTGATCTAGTAGTTCTTACCAAAATCTGACATCGAGTCATGGGAAAACAATAACACGGCACAAAATGGCAGCCACGACGGGCAGAATTGTAAGCAGGAAGGAGAAACTCACAACTGATCCGAGCACTTTCCGCTTTTGCAAAGTACGATCAGTTTCAGGTGATGCACAAAAACACACAAAAATGAAGAAATCGAAATGTTCAATTCTGTACACCGTTCGTCGAGTATTAATCAAATAAAGCAAGTCCGGATTGCTTTCCTTGCAGTCCATCAATCCCCAGTGGTATCCACAGCAAATTACAACGACACCAATTATATTACGATAACCGTTTAATGGAAGCGGTTCTTGTCCTTTTGCACATCGTTCTCCAAGAAGACCTCGACTGGGTTGGTTAGCATGAGCACGGTAGACAGCAATCAAAAAGGGAGGGAAATGTCTTGACTCACTCTTGTTGTTCATCTTGGGCCCAATGTCGTTGGACAGCGCGCAGCAGATGGTGCCAATGACACCGAAAGCAATCGACACCAGGCAGACGGTGCGCAGGCCCACGACGTACGTCTGCTGGAAGGCGGCGCCGGCGGCCGTCAGGATGGCCGTGGTGATGCCGGGGATGTCGGCGGCGGTGCCGGCGCCAATGGCGGTGATCAGCTCTGTGGCCATGGACTGGTCGGCACCGGCGGCCATGGCGGCGGCGGGGATCAGAGTCTTGGCCTGGTGGCCCTGGACGTTGGACAGAATAGCCAGGTAGATGGACGACGACAGCGCACCGCCGGTCCAGCGGGCGACACCGGCCAGGGCACCCGAGATACCGAGCTCGGTCTGGGGGACACCAAACTGGATCCAAGTGATGGACAGCGTCTGGGCCCAGCCGTAGGCGCCCTGGGCGATAAACGTGAAGACCATGATCATGGCCATGTTGCTAGGCTTGGCGAGGGCGAGCAGCGCACCGAACAGGGTCATGATGCCGAACACGGCGGTGTACTGGATCTTCCAGTGGCCAATCTTGATGCCAAAGAACCACAGCAGCATGGAGCCCGTGATGAGGCCTAGGGCCTGCGGGAGGGTCAGCTGGACCTGGTACGACACGGTCGAGGTGGCGTCGGTCCAGAAGACATTGATCATGGTCGGGTAGACAATGTTGACCGAGTAGAAGAACATGTTGACGATCATGCCTGAGATGAACGGGAACAGGAACTCGCGGCCCTTGTCCTGGGCAAACACCTTGGGCGGTGCTAGCGGCTGCTTGAGGTTGCCAAAGTGCTCCCAGAGGGCGAAGATGACGGTGACGCCGAACCCACTGACGAGCAGGCCAATGACGATAGGGTCGGAGGCCGGAATGATGGTCGTGTAGATGACGCCCGTGAGCACCAGGGTGGCACCAATGGTAAACAGAGCCGCACCCAAGTAGTCAAGCTGCTTGACGGCCTCGTGCCACGGAATGCCACGCGGGTGCTTCGGCGGGTGGTAGAGCCAGATCAACAGCGAGAAGGAGATGCCCACGAGAATGGCGGGCGTGTAGAACATCCAGCGCCAGCGCTCAGCCCCCTCTGTGATCGCGTAGCGGCCGACAATGGGACCGAAGAGCACAGCGACCCATGTGCTCGAGTCGGCAATCAGGATACCAATGTGGCGGATGCGGTTGGGAAGCAGCTCGGGAAGTGCAAAGGCGGCGAGCTGGCACAGACCGGCGCCGACACCGATCAGGGCCGAACCGGCAATGATGGCTTCCGTGTTCTTGGCGGCGCCAATGACAATGTACCCGATAAAGACCGAGACGTTGCCACTGATAATAAACCAACGACGACCAAAGAGATCCGAGTTACCACCGAAAAGCATAAAGGAGATAGCCGTGCACATGGTGTAGACCGTGGTCCACCAGGCGGAGTTGGCCGGGTTGCCGAGTTGTGTAGCGATGAACGTCTGGGCCGCACCGAGCGACGTGACCATCCAGAAAGAGAGACCGTAGGAGCAGGAGAGGACCTAAGTTGTTAGCGAGCGTCAGAGAGAAGAAATGTGCCGGTGTAGGTACGTACCGTTACGACAATCCATGTCTTGAGCGTGACGATATCATCGTCACGGGCTTCGTTGGGTACGCCGGCAGCCGGCTGGGGGTCGACGGGGGCGGCAGTGGTCTCGACATCGGGGCCGCTGCTGTGGTCGGCCCGCTCTGCCATTTCGACCTGCGTTTTTTCCTCCATACTGGGAGGCAGTTGGGGTGTGTCGATCTAAATGTTGGGGTATAAGGCGATGAGACAGAAGGAAATGTAAAGAAGAGAAAAGGGGGGCGAGCGTGCTGCTCTTTATAGAAAGAAAAACAGACACCAAAGGATGAATGAAAAAGGAGACCCTACGCAAAGAGGAAAATGAAACAAAGATATGGGGTAAATAGAAACGGGGGCG
Source organism: Sporothrix dimorphospora (assembly GCA_021397985.1). Taxonomy (NCBI): domain Eukaryota; kingdom Fungi; phylum Ascomycota; class Sordariomycetes; order Ophiostomatales; family Ophiostomataceae; genus Sporothrix; species Sporothrix dimorphospora. The sequence continues at coordinate 56,740 of WOUA01000090.1, forward strand.
ATCAGGATGGGGGGATTTAAATATAAAATAAAAACAAAAGATGAGGGGAGGTCCGTTCCAGGAAGCAAGTTGGGGTCTGGGGTATGATTTGGCACTGGTGCTGGTTTTGGTCTTTCATGGTCCTGGGTCGGAAGCCGTAGTGAGAAAGAAAAGAGTGGAGAGACTGGGCTAGAGGGGGGCGCGTGGGTGGTGTCAAAGGAAATCTGGAGCCGTCCCGCCGTCTTGGGACTGGTTGATACCGTTTTATTTTATTACTCTTTTACTGTTTATTTTATTTGTTTTGTCCCTCTATGCCAGTATTTGCTCGTCACCTTCTCCGAGAAGACAATCAACAAGGCCCGTGTAGGGGGAGTGCTGAGAGCAAAAAGCGTGGCATGCTGAAGAAGGTGATGAGCATTCACGCTTGTGGATGGCGGGACAATCTGGTCTAGGACCATGCGAGGGCCATATGGCAGCGGATGATCGGAGATGTGGACAAGAACAGGGGTTCTATTATGGCCACGATGACTTACGTGGTACACCGAGGAAGTGCGGATGAGGTGAAGTGCGGATGCTCGTTGCCTTCTTCCTTCCCCATATGCTATGCCCGGGCCTGGGTCCTGACAGCGCCGCATTGTACTTGGCTGCCCCCACTTTCGTTCCTTCGTATCGTTTTGCGACGGCGCGTCTTCCCTCAGAAAGCCACAGTTTGCCTCCTTCTTCTCGGGGAATCTTCTCCAGTCTCGGCCCCATCCACCGTCTCCATCCTTTGCTCCATCTCACAGTTCAAGGACAATGTGACCGCTGGTAATTATTTTTTTTATTTTTTTTTGCTGCTGCGGTTGCGTCTTTTGCACCTGGATCCGCAATGACGGAGGTGACAGATGCTGCATGTGATGAAGGAAAAGGCTGTTCCTGCCAGCTCGCCAGCGAGCGCTTTTCTCTTGCGTAAAAAAGTGGTGTTGAATGTTGTCAATATCTTAGGAAAAGCAACTGTTGGGCCCTGCTTTGAGTCACATTCGCAATGGTGGTTGTCAGGCTGTCTTGTTCCTGGTTGGTATTATTACACATTTATCTGGCCGTTTCAGGCCAATTTTCCCTTAAAAAGCTTCTTTCCTGGTCACCGTTTTACAATTTTTTGGAGTATCGGGATATCGTAGTATCGGATGTCAGGAGGGGAACAGAGAGTTAGTAAAAGGGAGAACAGGGAAGAGGGGGAGAGGAGGGAATGCGGCTTATGGGTGACCAAGCTCCTCGCTCCGGGTGATCTTAACCACCACGCAATGTGACGTGGGTGATGGGTATCTCTCGCCGTAATACGAGTACGATGGTACTTCCTTCGTTATTATGCCGCGTGCTGGCTGACTGGCCAAACATATCTGGCGGAGGATACCACCTGGCAGTCTCCATTGTGGGCATTCATAGGTCATACCGCAGAAAGTGGACAAGATATCCGGGGAAAGCTCAAAAGGCGAGAAAAATAAGCGTGAGCCGGTGCCACTGGCGAAATTTCTTGGAGACTGGGGTAAAGTGGACAGCTCCGCGCTATCAAGCCTGGCCAGGCCAATGACATGCTTCTGCAACCATTCCAAACTCGAATGGGGATTCGTCGCCGGCTGTGTCACAGATTGTGGAGAAAATGGCGGTCCACCCGTAGGAACATTGATTCCTGGAGATGATGGGGGAAATTGTCACATGGATTGTGTTTGACGACAGGCCTGTCTGTTTGTTTTGTCGCCCATTTTCCTGGCGATTTGGAGAATACATGTTGCTTATGTTGACGTATCAACACGTGTACGTTACGTCTTGCCGACACGGGTCGTTGTCTTTCATACAAGGTGAGACGTCGAGTCATTACGGCCTTATGGTGAAAGATATCGAAGAAAGGGGGAATATGTCAAAGAAAAAGGACGGCAAAACGGCAAGACGGCGGTAGGCAGGTGGTGGTACATCTTATTTGGGCGAACAAATGGGGTGAAAACAAGTCACTGTCAAACAAAGGACAAAAAGTCAGGCAAAGAAAACAGGAAATAGGCGTCGCTCGGGCGTGCCTGCCCTGCCGGATTTGAAAGACACAAATACCCCGTCTGTGATGCCACTAACGGGTATCGATATACTAAAGGCGAACATGAGAGGAAGAGGCGAGTGGGGAGGAAGGGGAGGGTCCTTCCGTCAGGCAACGCAAGATAAGCAAACACTGCCCAGAGACTCTGTCGTCTTGTCCTTGTCAACGGGCCTCCAAAACAGCGGCGCGTTGCCGACCCCCATGGGGTAAAATGAACGGCGGGTGCTTTGGCCTTGCTGCCCAATGTGCAATGCGATTTTACGGAGCATCATTGCTTGCTGCTCCAGGAAGCCCACTTGCAAAACGGACACCAAAAAGGCGAAATAGAGCCAAGAAAGGCACGATGAGACGGCGCAGAGCGGAGTTTGTGGAGAAAGGAGCTGAGCGAGCTGGGGAACGGCCGACCGACCGTGGAGAAAGAAAGAGGTCAAAGGGAAAGTGGAGAAGCTGGTAAGGGTGGAGAACCGCCGATTGGAGCTTGTTATTGGCTGCCTTGGTCTTATTGGGAAACATATGTGACAGAAAAGGGGGAAAGCTCCACGGGAACCCTTACCCGGAGTGAGGAGAAAGAGGTCAGTTCGGAGTATCCTGCACAAAAGGGTGTGTGAGAGACTCCGAGCTGCCTGTTATTGGCGAATCACCGCTCTCATTCCTCTCACTCTCGCTCGTGTTCAAAGCTCACTAATTGCTAATTGCAGGCGGGAGGGCGAGGGAGCACGAGGCAACCTTGCACTATATTCCGGCATCGAATCGTACGCGAGTCTGCGAGCGGCAACTGCGACATTTATGTCTGGTTTATGCACTGTGGGAGTTCGCATGGTCGGTGTGGGAAAGCGCGTGGTTCGCAGGGATGCGCACTACAGAACTGAGAGGAAACCCGCGAAAAGGCGAGCGCCGAACCAATGCAGTAGTGCTGAACAGAAGCTAGGTCTTGTGTCTTGCGTCCGGGAAATCCGAGACAAGGACAGCGAATTCCAGAAAGGCAAAAAACTTCGCGACGGAATTGTTAGCCCACGCCATAGCAAGAAGGCGTGAGAGACGTGAGATAGCGTGACAGCCGAAAGTGATGAGAATAGAGCCCGTGCTTGTGAGTGAAATGTGTTCACATCGTGCTGAAGCTGGTCGATTCGATACCTGGCTGCTAAACAGGGACCAAAAGAGGAAACTCGGATTGTAAGCAGGAACAAAGAGCGAAAGCTAGGGTCTAGACCGGCCTGGCTTACCCGGACACGCCTTGCTTGTCAAGGACGGACGATATGTGCTGCCGGGGCGTTTATTTACTATTCACAGGGCGAATACACCATAGGTGTGTCGTCACGTCAAAGGAAGAAAATCCCAAATATTGAGTAGCGACATTGTGCAAAAGAAAAAGCCTAGTACTCGACGCTCTGGCAAAGTCGACTCCAACCTGCGTTCCGGGACGCCGATCGATCAGGAAGAGTGAGAAGTGATCTGCAGGATTTCACACATTGAAACAGCCAGTTGCATCCTTCTATTTGCATCTCCAAATGCTCCCACGGATCTCACATGGGTAAGATTATTAGAATATGACGAGGAATCAAAGCTCAAAAGTTGTTTTGCATGTACACATTTTCCTTTATTGTGCCCCTTATCCCCGAATATATTGATTCATCATGTCACACGCTAAACAAACAGACCTAGATTGCTTTCCGTCTCGGCGCGGCGTAACGTACACGCTCAAACACGCAAAACGTCAACCATCAATATGTCTGAAATGTATCCGCAGCAGATACCTTTATCACTCCAAAGCAAATAAAAGAAGAGCCTAGATTTATGAATCCGACGTACGACATATAGCCCTACAGTCGAGATAAAAAGGACTGAAAGAACAGTCGAATGCATTCGAGAACAGTCTTTGAGGACCTTGAGCCGACGTCTTACCGCCCATGTGACACCAAGACTATCATCACATGCTGAATACTTTTTATTATATTTTACATCGTCGCCACGAGCCTCAGACGCAACGGACTCCAACCTTCTGCTGGGAAAGGGTTTGGAATCCAAGTGTGTGTTCTTGTATGTTGCTTTCTCATAAATGAAAGTTCCAAAGTGTCAGCACACCCCATTTTCAAAGTCCAGAGCCGTCCTTTGTCAACTTCATTGGGACAACGCGGGCACTCACCCGTCTTGGCTCCCCCTTGGGGACGTCTTGGCTGTGGACGACTCGTTTCTTCTCAAATGAACGCCACTCAGCATCTCGCCCAAGTGTGTCTAGTATGGCCCGGTCTGGTCTGGTATGGTCTAGCCTTGTCCCTTTGGCCTCTCATCTGCGCGATGTTCGACGGGCTTTCGGTAAGTGTACTCCGGCCTCTTCCACACAGTCTTTTTCTCCTCCCTTTCTCCTCTTCTTCCCCTCTGGTACTCCTCTTTGGATCTCCTCCCGTCTCCTCTTGCACAACTTTGGCACGAAACATATTGCCGTGCCGTTTTCCTGCCAGGCACAAAAATAGGGAAACCATACCCCAACTCTGTGCGTCAGCCACGGACCTCCACCCTTGTTGCGAGGGGAACGTGCAGGACGACACTGCCCATGACCTTTTATTTCTGAGAAAAGGGAACTCCAAGAGAGGAGAAACAAAGCAAACGTGTCCCAAATTAGGTCATGGTACCCTTCAACGCTCCCTGTTTACGGTGACAGGGCCTGCAGGCGTGTGTTGTGCCGGCTCAAATATGCAAGGATCCCGACTCCCTGGACAAGGTTCTGTTACATGGTTCTGTTCACGTTGCGAGTAAGCGCCCACCGGTGTTTGTCATTGCATGGTGGTGGTAAAGCATCTCATCTCCAGTATTTTCACGGGGACGGTCACTGTCTGTGCCAATGCATGTCCAAAGAATGTAAAGGAAGGTTTTAGTTGAGATATCAGGCCAGAAAAAACGACGAAGGGGCACGGATCGCATCTGCCATGTTTCTCACAACCAAAGTGACACGTCGATGCGTTCCGCGGTCTGTGTCGGCGTATTATATATCAAGATTATCATTGCCGCATTGTGTTGCGGGATCGTGGGTCCCCCTCCTCCCTATTGTTGCCCGACAGCGGGGTCTGCCGTGCTCAGCCCCTATTTATCTCTTCTCCTCTACGTCCTTACTCTCCTCTTCTGTCTCTCCTTAGTGTCCTAGGTCCCTCTTATCTCCTAATCGGTTCTGACCTTAGATCTGACCTTTCTCCACTTCGCATCTCTTCTTCTACCTCTTATCGATTCTTTACCTCTCCTTACTTCTTTTCAACGATCGCAACTTGAACGAGATACCCATCATCTTCGTCCGTGTGCCGTTCCATCCTGCTATGAGCCTCGCCAATAGCTATGTTTCGCTGGTACAGAAACTCTGCCCGCTGCTACGTCTACCTGCCGAACATCTCAGCTGCCGATTTCGCCAACGGCGAGTACCTATCTTTCATGGACCAACACCCCTGGTGATCTTACACTTGCGCTACTCAAATGTGTTCATATAATGGTCCTGGTAGGGCCCCAGGAGGGGCCGCGACCGCTCTCGCTCGGCCCGGAACCCATCCCACCACGCCTGGTCGGGCGCCGTCACCGTTCCATCGGCCCACGCCAGTAGTCGCCGGATGACAAAGTCGTCGGCCAAGAAGATGCTGTTCAGCAGCGTGCCCGGTAGCAAGTGGCTCTTGCGGTGCATCTGGGCCGCCTCCATGGCCGCGAGTGTGGGCAGGCACATGCGCCCGGCAAAGACGGCCGCCACCACCTGGGCCTGCACGTCATAGAGCGAAAACGTCGAGGCGAACTGGGTGACGCCCACAAAGGCGAGCGTCGGGTCGGCAATGTAAAACAGATCCTCGTGCAGGTTGTGCACCGTCTTGCCGTCCGCTGTAACGATGACGCGGTCGTTTGCGTCCTCCGGCTGCGTCCACGGCTGTTCCAGACTACTACCGCCGTCGCTGCTCAGGAACGGGAACGACGTAACATAGCCCGTCGCCAACACGACGTGGTGAATGCCTGTCAGCGTCCATCCATCCTGCAGAACAACGATGCCCGGTACAGGATCACCGTCAGCCAGGGCTGCCATGGTCTCCGTGCCGTCTTCCCCCCCGTTCACCTGCCTGTCCAGGACAAAGTTCGCAGCCATGCACACCTTTTCCACGCGTTCATCGCTGATCTTGTCCCGAAAGTCAAACAATGTGTCCCGGCTGCTCATGTACACCCGCGCAGCGCCGTTTTCGACTAGTTGACTGGCAATCTCCAGCGCCGAGATGAAAGCACCGATAATGAGAACCGTCTTGTCGTGGAAGCGCTGCGGCGAGCGATACTGCTTGGCATGCATCACGCGGTCGGGGTACGCTCGTTTCCAAGCGGCCAGACCAGAAATGTCTGGCACGCGGGCCTCGCCGTACCGCCCAGAGGCCACCACGATAGCATCAAAGGATTGACTGGCACCACCGTAATTGCTGTCTGCCTGTTCATCTCTTGTGACGGTGCAGTTGCCGTCTGCCGCCGGTGTGGTGACTAGGCGTGCCGTCTGGACCTTCCAGACGCCACGACGACCGGCTCCGGATTCGTCGGTGTCGACCTCTTTCTCTTTGCCTATGCTCTCGACCCGTGTACGGAAGCGCACCTTGTCCTCGACGCCGTACTCCTGGGCGAGCCGCCGCAGATAGGCGAGAACAACGCTGTGGTGCATGCGGTCGGGCGTGTCCGGCGGCCAGTCCAAAAGTGTCGTGCGCATGACTGCGGTACTGTTGCGGCTACACATGTCGTTGTAGACGGGGCCGGGCGGTGCAAAGCGTCGCAGTGCGGCCGCCTCTTTTGAGGAGCGGCCACCGTGTATCCGCTGTTCGCGGTGAAGGAGACGGTCCGACTCCGTCCAGTCTGGCGCACAAGGCCCGGTGTTGGGGTACGGTGGATCTGCGTCTGGCAGTGGGTCGTAGCTCCAGACGCCGCCTGTATTGTCGGCACGCTCAAAGACGGTGACGTCTAGGCCGCGGCGGACCAGGTGGGCTGCCGCCAAGATGCCGCTGAGACCAGCGCCGATGACGGCGACGGATTTCACCTCGAGTGGCTCCATGTTTTTGATGAACGATGCTGCTGCGGTGTGGAGGGCTGCAGAGTGTTGTGGAAGACCATCGACTAGTTGTCGCCTGGCTGAAACTGTTGGAGGTAGTTATGAGGTAGACGGGCGATGGCGGGGAACCTGAAATACACCCAAAATTAGGTAGGATTTTCGAGCATTCGACACTCTGTGCCACGTGATGACCCGCCTTATTAACTCCCGGCGCCTGGCGACCACCTCACCCCCATGCCCGGCCCCCGAGGAGACCGACCGGACCACCGTCACCGACCGATAGAAGACCCGTTGGCAACAAGACGCCGGCAACGGCTACTCCGCGGGTTCCCTCGCGGCACGGACGCCGTGCTGGACGGCACGGGCCGTACGGCGCTGGCGCCGCCACCTCCACCTCACGAAAGCCGAAAGCAGCCTCCTTACGCAGATCTGTACCGGGCATGTAGGTCTCAACGCCTACCTCTCCCGGAGGGGGGCCGTCGACTCGCCAACGTGCCGGTGCGGCGCCGAGGAGGAGACCGCGGCCCACGTTCTCTTATCTTACACAGTAGCACCCACACGGCCGTCTATTTTCTATATTTTCTTTGTTTTGTTTTATTTTATTTTGTTTTATTTGTTTATTTTATTTATTGTAACCGCTCGTGGCTTACTACACGCACCTATAACTAGAACACACACCCGCTTAGATATGTGACAGTTTTTTCCCCAGGAGGATTCTGTCTAGCTAGTCGCCAATAGCCAGGAGTGGCTGAGAAAGGCGGATAATAATAACAATAATAAGATTACGGAGGATCCTTCTTATCGGCGGAATCAGAAAGATCTTTTGCGCGCTCTCCCTCTTCTTTTCGTTTGTCTGATTTAATGAACCCAATTTTGCGTATCGATGGGCCCGCCAGGTTCTTGTATGCGTGTCCGTAGTAAGCAAGTGATACGTCAGGCTATTGTTTATTTTTTCCTTTAGTCAGTAGAGATAAATTTCAAAAACGCGATTCTCGGGACTTGGACTGACACTGTTTTGTAGCTTGATAATAGTCTTGAGGTCCAACTTCTCCACGTGAATAAAAATGGTCTTGCCGAGAACTTTATCGCACAGGGGATGGCACTTTCCCTGTTCTTCGTAGTTCTTAAGAAGGGTGGGTATCTCGCCTAGATTTTTAATATCGCGTGGATACACTATCGCGTCTGTTCCCGTGCCAATATTATTAACGTCTTCCGGTTTAACTTTCATCGAATATTAGCCCAGGGGCGGAGTACTTGAAGGCTCATCTGGTCGATCGTGGGATGAATTGGCGCTTGTGCACTGGTCTGTTCGAGTTTCTTGGGCCGTCGAAGCACTTTCTTCATTGGGGAGATTTTCGACTTCCATGACAGTGTTTGTAGTTCTTAGAAATTAAACTAGTAGCTATCTATCTTGGATACGCTTTATAGAGAAAAGAGAGGGAACTTTAGTGTCAGGTAAAAATTTGGCCGCTGTCGGTAAAAGGCATGAAAGAAACAGGATGTGGCCATATTTATATGCCGCTGCGGGGTCATAAAGCATTGATTCTTCCGTGTATGTAGGACTATGGCACATAGTGCTCCCGCTCCCATATATTATAGAATCGACGTAGCTTAGTCCGGATACTATAAGGAGTCGTCTTTCTAGTTTTATACTAAGTCGGCCCGGGGTCCCGCGCTATACCGCCTCGGTGAAGTGCTTCATAGTTTATATATCTCTTAGATCTAATCCTAGATTTTTTATTTTCTTAGGCTCGGACAAATACTTCTTTAAGACTACCTAGAATAGAATACTAACTCACGCGTTTTATATCTAAAAGTCTCGGTCGTAGACCTTTAGCTCTTTAGCTTCAGCTACCTCCGGACGGGGTTAGAGTCGAGTGTCGACCGATTAGGGAGCCCGTTCTTTCAAGCAAAGGAGATGACATCGTCTGGATGAGTTGCTCTTCGGCCCTAGGTTGAGCGGCGAGAACTTATAGTTCGGCTGATACGTAAGACGGCTTTCTGTCAGAGTAATGATTTAGAAGAATAATATGAAAAGGGCACACTAGAGAGTCTTAATCAGGAGGAGGAACTCTAGCGAGCCTCCGGTGCGAGACCGTACCGTATTTATAGACATCTATAGTAGTATAGGCAGTAAGAACCACAGAGAGCCATATTACCTAAGAAGGACTTTACAACACTTACTAGGACTTGTTTACGGCCTCCTCCTCTAAAGAAAGAGCGTTTGCACGTTTTGGGTCCCTCGTTAATAGATGAGGCCGTATGCTTAGAGCTATATACTTATAACCGTGCACATACTTGCTGTCGCGCAGACGGTGCGCAGGTGTGCACACTTGTGCAGGCCTGCTTAGCACCTGTGCTTGGCCCCCAAAGCCGGGTCGTGATTTGCAGGGAAGTCAGAGAGGTTTTTCGGCTGATATAACAAGATTATGTTTATACCAGCCAATATTCACAGGCCAGCCTTTTCATATGTCGACCGGGCTCTCGGTAATAGTACTTCCATGTACTTCGGTCCTTCAGTCATAAGCAGCCCCGTTAAGGTAGGTACCAATCCTTTTTGTTTCCTCACTAGCATTGATGAATTGATTAAATATTCAATCCCTCGTATTTATTGTTCTCGCCACAGTCGCCCCTTCTTCGGAGACACTGATCTTTCTCCGCGTGGCATACCTCTCTATGGCATGTATTTATTTTCATACCTTAGTCCCACTCCCCAAGAAGCCGTGTTCCCCGTGTTGCACCTCCCACTTGGGACATTCTACTGCTTCCGCTTGACGCACAATGTTTAGGTAGGCTCGAATGCCGTTGAGTAACTTTTTATTGTCAAAATAGACAACTAACAGAAGAAACGTACCGTGCATGCGTGACTCATTGTCTGTGCCACAGCCCTATATACGTTGAGAATCAATGCGATGATAACCCCGCAGCGGCACATAAATATGACAAACTCCTACTCAATTTACGTCCAACACCGACACAGCCACGTCTCGCTAGACAACACAACGATCAGAAACAGTCGGTCGTCTCACAGGACGACGAGACATTGTCATGGAATTTAAAGAGTCCACCAAAGAGGAGGCTGCCCCTATCGCTCCCCAGTCTTCAACGGACGAACGTTCTAACTCCGGCTCATATCAAGAACCTTCAGAGGTTCCTAATATCACATACTCGCGGCGGCAATTTCTGGACCTACGCCCGGAAGACGTCAACGAGTTCGGCGCTAGTACCGACGCGGCCATACACCCTCGCGACGACAAGAACCTCGGCGAGATAACCACGCTTCTCAAGGACTACGACGACCAGGGTAGATGCCAGTACACTGGTGACAACGTCCACGGCACGATCGTTCTCATCAAAGTGGAGAGTTTGGACCTCGAGACCATTATCAAGCTGCAACACAGTGTACGTTCGGCTTCTTGTGGTTCTTTATAGTTATGTCAGTCCTCTAATCTCTGCGCTCTGCAATAGCCCGACGTACTTCTCGCCTACTACCCAAAGGTATACTATAGGCGGACAGGCCCTACAATCCGCAAAATCAGACCCATTCAAGCAATGAAGCGAATGGAAGAAGAAATGTGGGAAAGAGAGAGGGAGCGCGCGAGAAACGGCTTCTATCGTCACTAACACGACGAATTTGATGCGATATGTATGGAATATGGGCCACTTTTTGATTTTATCCGAGCACAACAAGGGCAGGTGCACTCGTATTTATTGTTTTCGCCACAGTCGCCTCTTCTTCGGAGACACTGAGCTTTCTCCGCGTGGCATCCCCAAGCAGCCGCGTTCCTCGTGTTGCACCTCCACTTGGGAAATTCTACTGCTTCCGCTTGACGCACAATGTTTAGGTAGGCTCGAATGCCGTTGAGGGACTTTTTATTGTCAGATATTGGGAACGAGACATTCGTCGAGCAGTTTGGTTTACTCGAATCTCTCATCTAGAACGTCTTCTTTTGATAACGTTTGTCGTTAAAATAAAAAGCTTAAACTAGCGTAATATCTCGAAATATATATAGACTAGTAAATAATATTAAACCAAAAACTGCTATATACTATTATAAATATTTTTAATAGTATTTATACATATTGTTTTACGACCCGAAAAACCTCATTTCCTCCCCTGCAAATCGCGGCCCATCGTTGGGGGCCAAGCACAGGCGCTGCACAGCCTGGCACAGGCGCTAAGCATGCCTGCACAGGCCTGCACAGGTGTGCACGCCTGTGCACCGTCTACGCCACAGAATACATGTGCACGGCTATAGGCATATAGATCTAAGCATACAGCCTCATCTATTAACGAGGGAACCAAAACGTGGAAACGCTGTTCAGGGGAGGGGGCCGCAAAGAAGTCCTAGTAGGTGTTGTAAAGACCTTGTAAGGCAGCATGGTTCTCTGTGGTTCTTACTGCCTATGCTGCTCTGGACGTCTATAAATACGGTGCCTTCCCGCACTGGAGGCTCGCTGGAGTTCCTCCTCCTGATCAGGACTGCCTGGTGTGCCTTTTTCACATTATTCTTCTCGAGATACGCTCTAAATAAAAGCCGTCTTGCGAATCAGCCGAACCATGACTTCTCGCAAATCAACACGGGGCCGAAGGGCAACTCATCCAGACGATGTCATCTCCCTTGCTTTGGAAAACGGGCTCTCTGATCGGTCGACAATCGATTCTAAGCCGGTCTGGAGGCTGCTGAAGCCATTGACCGAAAAGGCCTACGATCGAGACCTACAGTTATGGAACGCGTGAGTTAGCATCCCACTCCAGGCGGTCTTCAAGAATAGCTTGTGTCTGAGCTAAATAAATTAAAAAAAAAAACAGGTACTTGAAAAGATACCCAGGATCAGACCCAAGCGATATGCAAACCATGAAGCACTTTGTCGAGGCGGTATGGCGCGGGGCCCGAGGCCGACTTAGTAAAAAAACCGGAAAAGCGACTCCCGATAGTATACGGAGTAAGAACCGCCGGTTCTACAACGCGTGGGAGCGGAAGCACCTTACCAGTATTCCTGCACAAGTCAAGGATTCCATGGCCCCGGTAAGTTTATTTTACCTATTAGCTGTACACGTTAAATACCTCCTTTACCGTTGTTAATATTTAAAACCTAAACAGTTCATCAAAGGCGAGCTAAAAGACAAAATTGGCGCCGAAGACCTTCACCGGTCCACGACATTTCTGACTATCAAGAACTACGTCCACATACAGGAGCTTCTATAGTTTTCTAACTATCATATCTACAAACACGATAGTAACCGGGTGGACAACTCTAACCTGTTAAACATCCACTACTTCACATCAGCTAGGTTGCAAGAAGTGTGCCAGGCTACGTATCAGGTAAGAGCCATAAAGACGAACGTGAAGAGACTCTAGTAGCTTACTCGGCCCCCTAGGACATTCGCTTTATAGTTTCATGGAAAGACGGCCAGCCGGAGTTCAAGATCGGATTCAAAAGGGAACACGCTAAAGGGATGGATGAGAAACAGTACGGTATAAAACTCCCTCGCTTTATCACTAACGTAATACTAACACGTGGTCAGACCGGAGCACCCTATGGCGGAGAGGATGGAAGGGCCCGACGGGTTGCCACCGCCTCTTTATGCTCAGCCAATGTTGCACTGGCTTGTCAACATCATCTCCTCTGGGGCGCTGAAAGACTATCACAACATTGAGGAAGTTCTTAGGCTCGAACCGCCTGAAGGCGAAGACTTCTGGCTTATACCATGGGCAGAAAATATGAAGCGTCAGCCGGTCTTTCCAGAATGGTCCGCGGACGGGCCGATGGGCAAGAATAGAGACCCGAGCGCTTGGGGGAGGCAAGCCTCCGAATAGGCGCTACGTGCGGGATTCGTCGATAGAGTTGGCCTCCATGCCCCGCGTCGGGAGGCCCTCATCAAGACCAACGGTAAGCGGTGGTTCTCCGGTTTACAGAATAGAAATACCGATGCTGACTACATAGACATTAGACAGTGGCGCAGCAATCGGGCAGGTCTTAAAGTTTGGCGGCCAGAGGAATCCAAAAGTCCTTCTCAATCATTATCTAGACGACATGACCACTGTTGACGGCGCGGCCATCTTCCTTGGAGCAAAACCCCGGAAGGACCTCACCGAAGACTTTCGCTCGGCAACAATGAAGCGGAATACGCAGCTACCCCAAACGCTGCCCTCTAAGGTCAAGGCAGCGCTAGAGCTTCAGCAGGACTATATCCGCCTAACTAGTGAGCTCGAGCGTCTTAAGCCGGGAGGGGGACCGGCTGCCGAGGCAAAGCGAAAGCAACTATATAATAAACGGCGGAAAATCGTGGTTATGGCCTTAAAAGACCACCAAATAAACCAAGTCCAAGCCTATCCCATCAAACCGATGGAGCACGAGCAGCGTAATTCGCGCAAGGTTTATTTTAACCGCACCCGCCACCTACAGCCTAAACGAGACCGTCTTACTACGACCCTTTCGGCACGAGTCCACCTACGAAGCCCGGAGGGAATCTCGGCCCTCCGAGACATGATTTCCCTCCGTACGAACGAATACCGCGTAGCATACCAAACAGTGCTACAACCGGTAAACGGCCGCTGCCCAGTCCCTTCCTGTCTACAGGAGATGGCGAAGTAAGAGACATACTCTCATTCTACCATTCTCGCACGCTATTAACTTCTATACTAACGCTAACACACCACCTAGAATTCCCGCGGAAAAGAGGTGGGATCATATGTTTTCCTGTTACAAAGCGTACTACAGGGCGCAATCCGGCTTTTCCCAGTTCTGCTTCCTTTGCAGCGGCTGGGAGACGAGCAAGGCCGACTAGGAGGCCCACTGCCAGCGCCATATCGACAATCAAGATGCACCTTTCCGCTGCGATCCCGTCGTCTTTCGCACCGCTACTGCTTGCGCTGGGTACTACCCCTGCTGCCTGAGTGATAAGAGCTTTCCAGCCGCAAAGCGTATACACCCGCACAGGCGTCGGTGCAATTAGCTACGACACGTACACTGCTGCATCTCGAAATACGTTAAAAAACAAAACAATCCTAGTGGGTTACCATACCCACATCTACGATGTCCCGTGGTGTGCCATACAGACGCAGACTTTTAGCACCACCTTGACGACGTCCATAGCATCCCTAAGCCGCTTTCCCGAAAACGATCTAGAGAATCTAAAGAAAAGTCGTCCCGGACCGCCTCGCCGCCGACCGGTCCGGTCTTCGTCAAACGCCTCCTTCCGGAGGCTTTTACACCGATCTTAGTAGAAGCAGCAGAAAACGCGCTAGACGTAGGCATGTCCTCACCGTCCACGCGTTCTAGAGATTCTGTGTTTAATTATAGTCCTTCATCGGTCCATACTCCACGATCATCTGCCTCGCCAGGGATAGACGTCATCGATACCCCTTTTACATCGTATGAACGGCGGTGGAAGCAGTGCGATCCGAACCAAGAAGGAGAGCAAGGTTACGAATATTCTACCCTGCTTCATATTCCTCAACACAACACCAATCACGGCCAGCATACCATGGGGTTATCCGTCTCCGGAACAGGATTAATCGAGGTGTCTAACACGTGCGTTCACGAAAGCTACACGAGCTGCGTTGTCTCGGAAATGGAAGACGCCGCTATCTACGGTGGTGTTACGGTAGAGCGGGTCGGTCCCGTATCGGAAACGCTTCCTCTTATTCCTGTAGAGGTCATTAATCCAACCCTTCGAGACGACCCTACATGCCCGGGTCAGACGGAAACCATGGCAGCGAGACACTTTCAAAACAACGATAGCGCCGGACACTCGAAGCCTCTGCCCACAGTCGCCGACGCCACACGACCAAGCTCCTTGAGAGGCGAAGACACAGGCTACATCAGCCTACAAAGGGACGAGTATCCTATCGACTACTTGCTTAGAAAATAGGGAGGAAGCTACTTCGTGAAGTGGGCCCAGGACGGGTGCTACAGCTGGGAGCCCCGAGGAAACATCCTTGACGACGAACTTGTGGCCACGTTCGAGAAAAACTACAAGGGCTTCGGTCGCGGTGTCGAGGTGCTGCGCACCCGAACACGGAAGGGCAAGACAGAGTACCTGCTGCGGTGCATGGGCCGCCCGGAACAAGAAGACTGGTGGGTACCAGAGAGGTATATGGGACCTGAATTGGTCATGAAGCACAAGCCGGCGAAGAGAAAAGCCCAACGACGTAGATGGCGGAAATAGGGGCTGCATACACTCGCACTACTGGCCATGCGAAGGCTTTAGGAAGACCGTGTCTCGAGAGGCGTGCAATTTAAGATACGGTAGAAAGATAGACTTTACGAATATATGTACGTTGCTGTTCCGTGTCTTTATGCTATAACGGTGCGGCCACCAGCGGAGATATTCACCCACGTTATCAGATAGTGCACATCTCTTACGGGTGTCTTTTTTCATGTTTACTCCTACCGTCTACGTAAGACGATCGGTTGCTGCCTCCTTCTAAAGATCCTTTAAGAGAGGCATTACTTTTTCTAGAGCCAAGGACCATCGTGAGATAATGGCTTTATAGTAGCTTAACTCGTCTCCTTAGCCCTAAAGCCGGCCCTCGAGCTGTTGTTAATTGTTTCGTAGCCGACGGATCTCGTCTTCAACAAGCCGTCGCCGTTCCAGCTCGATACCCTCTTTACCTTCCAACTGACGAACTTTTTCGGAAAGCGCTACACATTTCTAACGGAGGTCATCGATCACTGTGCTAAAACTCGGCTCTAAAGTAGATAGCTACAGCAAGGGTTAGGGACGACGTAGGACCTCGGGATGCGAGTTGTCTTACTGGTAGAACGGCGCTTAAATATACCGGGCATTGTACAGCCGAGAATACTACTTCAAATGTTTTCCCGACTTCGTTACACAGACGGCGGTAGGTGCCGATCGAATACTCGCTCAGGTTCTTCGAGAATATACCGGAGAAGAACGGCTCTTACCCAAGAAGGACTTTCCAAGCGTATGGGTCCGACGCATGAGGCTTAAGACGAATCTCCATCGGCTCGACCGTCAATCCCAACTTCTCCTCTGACACATTCTCAGCGCCAGACGAGACCCAAAAAAATTCTAACTAGGGCGTGACTTACTAATATGATTAGAGAGCGCCTCGCGGCACTTATCCCGTTCGCACCGTCTTTCCGTCGTGCTCCGTCTTGCTTGGGCCATTTCGATCTAGCGTGGCGCTTCGCTTTAAGACGACTTCGTGCCACAAGCGCGCCTTGGAGGCCACGCCATATTTAACACTCTGGCAAACCAAATCCTGCCCCGATTGGAAGGAACCAAATCTGGTCTCACGCGTAAGCCACAAAGCGGCCAAAACTAGACTCTGCCCCGGGCACAGGGGACGCAAGCCACAAGAGACCCGAAAATAGTCCTTGGCCAAAACGTCTGTTCCCGAACTCAGTGCCCCGCGCGGTTCGTTCAGGGTCTGATTTTGGACCATCCCGGAAGAGAAGGCTACCAAGAATGGTCCAGCAGAAAGCCGCAGTGTGACAGAACCCAATCGCAGTGGATCTTTCTTTTTAACCCTTGGTTTATGACAGGCTGGCTCTGGCCCAGCGCCTGACACGTCTCGTGGGTGCACGGGCTGAGGGAAAGGTGGAACGATGCCATGGATTACACAATCAGATTGCCTGTTACGCGGTGCGCTCCATCCAAGGAGGCAGAAAGACGTACTGTAAACAGATACGAATTACTTCGTGAAAGTCTCTGCATCGTGAGCCGAGGGCCACACCCCCTTCATAGATCTTACTGCTTTCCTAGTTCGACCTACTTTGCAAGCATTATCCTAAAAACTACCATAGGTTTATGGAATGCCAACGTCCGCCTCTACGATTTGTACGGCACGTGTTTCTTTGAATTCGATCAAACCAATTCCACACTAGCGTATTTTTAGCATGAAAGAGCGTCCTGCTATGGCTTCTGTCGTCCGTCTCTAGACTCGCTCTGCAGCCCTGAATGTGGCTGATTTAATGGCTATATCACGTTGTAGCTTTTCAGAGGCTTTCGTAGAGTGGCGCAGCTCTTACTAACTATGTCAAATAGGCATTATAGCCATTCGTAAGGGTAAATTTTATTATGGTGGAAAGCTGCATAAATCCATAAAAGCCTCATCTCCTACCTTGAGTATACGCGTCCATATTAAACACCTGACATATCATATGGTCGGGGACTCCGTCTAAGGAGCACTTACGCACGTGATCTAGTTGACCGTAATATTTTTATTCTTTTAAGACAGGCTGGGCAAAAATACCCCATATAGTATGTATCACGTGATACACCCAAACCTTTACAAAACATTTACCCCTATTTTAAGTAAATAGACCGATCATGCACTGTATATATTCAGCATCATCTATTTACTTATACTATCGTCCTCCTTTTTTATACAACAAAGGATTCAGTCGCCGCTACCGACATACAAGAGGACGTGGCGAGCCAACTGCCATCTAATAGGATATCATCGTACAACCAAGGCCCGCTGCTTCGACCCTGCTTATCGTGACGCTTTCTATGTATCGCATTCCTGTTATCTCTCTTCTCTTAATTATGTATAACCATAACCCCGCTTTTTAATAATAACTGTCGGAGGGGATATATTATCTAGCTTTATATCGTAGATCGTGAATAGGTAGTTGGTTCCGTCTCCCGTAACGTCTCGAAGATAAATCCGTCCGCGTTATAAAGAACTATTTATATATCGGCATATAACTACGTAGGGCAGTGCTACGCTCCAGCATCGCCACCCGTCAGGAATCCTCGGACCAATATCTCTTTTCGATTCTTTACCGGAATAGTATTACTAGGCGTATAAGGGCCTCCTAACTATCTTATCTAGCTAGTTATACCGACCATCTATATAGTAGGCCTCCCACGGCGGGTATGGGCCGTTTATACGTTATTCTTAGAAACTTACGGCAGATACACATATAATCGTATTACTAGGCTCGTATTATATAAAGAGGGCTCCTCTCCCTCCTCTCTACTTCGTTTTCTTCCTCGCCTATCCAACATGTTCCCTCTTTCCCTCTCCTCGCCTATCCATACTATTTAATTAGCCGTAATACATTCTCTCCCTTACCTGTCAGGCAGCTCGCCGGAGGAACACCGGGGCCCTAACCGGCCAGACGACGGTATCTTTCTCGCCCCCGCCATCGAAAGTAACCTAACACACTAGAAACCCGTCCCACTAAAGAGCCTTAGCCAATCTATCTACGTACGCCTCCCTTCGGATAATATTAAAGCCGACACGCTAATCGATATCTCCATACCGCTAAACACCACAGTAAGGTTCTCCGAGGCGATGTCGTACGCCAGCGGCCAGTGGCTAGACCAAGAAGATATTCACGTCCCGTCGTCGCTCTTTTCATCAAGCGACGAGCTACACACGCCCTGTGTTAACACATCCGAATTCCCCATAAGTGACGCGAAGCTCCTAGCCTATTATACCTACTCGACAACCGTCGAGTGCCCCAACGACAAAAGCCCCTCGCTGAGCCCACTAGAGCAAGACGATAATGACGTAGTCTTTATTGGCTGTCGGCCAATACAGAGACGCACGCGACAAAGACGCCAACGGAAGACAGGCCTGCGACGCAAGCGATCACCGGGGATAATTACTACGTCGACACCTCGTTATACGAAATGGAAACATGTCTTTCTTCGCCTAAGCCAGGCAGGCTACCGCTAACACGGAGCTAATCAACGCAGCGAAGGCGATGAAGTGTTTTGTTAGAACCGCTATACGCGCGTTTGGGAGTGTAACCGCGGGCCCGATCTCGAAACCACCAAATCCTACGATATTTTTAATCCGGAGTTTTACATCACGGTACAACCGGATGGGTACGGGTATCCCATTCAAATACGGTTAGATAAACAGAAGCAGGTGTTTACTAATATCGATAAGATAAACCATAAGACTCTTCGTCTTAATTACGATTTTGTGTGGGCGCTCCTGTCGAGCCCGGATAAAAGTCGACTTTTAAAAGTATGATGCCGCTCTATTTATACCTAGTTAAGTTCGAAATCGATCAAAGTTAATACGTACTACAGCTTAAAATATAGCCTTGTAGCTACAGTATCCCCTATCGATTAACGATAACCTTAAGGCAGGTAATGTGTCCGTTTAACCGCGTCTTGTAATATAAGCCGATAACGCTCGTCGCCAATCCTAAAAGTACACGGTCCGGAACACGGCTTCGCGTCTGCACGAGAAGGCACGTAAGAAAACAGCTTATTTGACAAAGGGGTGCGAAAACTAGGACCGGTCTACTACAGGCCCTACACAAGACACGGTTCCGCCACAAAAGCAACATATATATATATTATACGCTAGAACGGTTTTTACTATACTATTAATCTAATCTACGATAGACCATAACCTCGTACCAAGATACTCTTCTCAAAGAACTTCCGTAAGCTCCTTAAGCCACGGGCCTGTTTTACTATCTACAAATACCTAGATAGCGCCATTATGATTAAAAATGGCCGGTATTTCGTCGCGAAAACCTCGCTCGAGAGGGCCCGCACCAAATATACGAGGTCACCCATCGTTAAACTCAAGATAACCCTAAAAATAGTGAACGAGTTTATGAAATGCCCGCACGGAATGATCGTCTTGGAAATGATCAGCCCCAACGGCGTGAATGTTACCTATAGCAACAAAAATCCAGCCATCTACTCGTACGAAACGCTGCTAGCCATAAAAGCTACCGACGGCCTCTCTCTTATACTGTCCTTCGATCCTACCAAGGATAGAGCGGTAGGCTGGGAGCCGGCTCTACAACGGCTCTCTAACCAGATCACGGAGATTTGTCGAACGGGAACTATTTCCCCTTATAAGTAGGAGGTAATAAGAAGTATAGATATAATTAACAATAGCGCTTACCGGGTCTATCTTACCCCGTATTTCCCTTTTTATAGTTCGTACGTATTCTATAGTTAAAAGTTAAAAACTAAGCCCCTATAACTATAGTAGAGTGCCTTAATTCCCGTGAATTAAAAATAGGAGCTCGCGAGTTTATATCTTAGCTATGTCTATATTCTAGCCACTTTATACCAGCCATATCTATGTACTAGCCACTTTATACTAGCTATATCTATATACTAGCCACTTTATACTAGCTATACTTATATACTGGCCACGTTTATACCGGCCATGTTTGTATACCAGGACTATACTATGTACCAGCTATATCGTATTAGCGCTACTCGGACTATATTCCTATATTCAATAAATCCGTTCTAGTAAAATTTAGTTATACAGGTCAATTTTTACGCGAATATACATAGTGCTAGGCTATATACATTCTCATCTTAATAATACCCCTAAAAACAAAGATTTACGTACTCGTTCTATTCAAAGCCACGCTGTTAGGAAGACATGACCACCGAGGAAAACCGACAAAATCAAAATAACCACTCATAATAATGTAAACAGTGCTTATTCAGATTTAATTGACCTGTATAAAGAATGCCAAAGAGGAAGGGACTTTTATTCATAACTATACGACTAGAGGATTTATTCTCTTTAATTGCATTAGCCACTCATAATCAATATATACAGTGCCCATTCATATTTTATTTAAACGGTGTAGAGCAATTTACAAACAAATGAACCTTGTACAAAGAGGAAGGGACTTTTAAGTATAACTATACAAAAAGATGGAATAAACTTGATAGAACCAAAACAGGAATACCTTGCGTAAATGATAATACATACAACACATAATATAATTAATTCCCTTCCAGGCTAGTAACGGGGCCAAAAAACCGACGAAAAAATTTTAATAAATCGCGACATAAAACAATCTTACGCTTCTTAGGGATGAACCTAATAGCAGGGTTAGAGATAAGTCTTATCTTGCCACTCCCTACTAGATAAAACAAGCGGGGACGATTGCGGGTTGTTGAGCGCTACTACAATACGCCAAAGGCTTAGTACTTTTGGCATTATTTATACCGTTATATACAGTACATGGCTTCATCTTAGGGGTTGGACCAAAAGAGGGCTTAAATACGATTCAAGATCTCGGTTTAGACCCCTTCGTAAGAACATTTATTGTTTTTAGCCCCCCCACGTGGAATGTGTCCAGGTCACGGCCCTTCCCACCATTCGAACATAGTACTATCGTAGGTCCAGATTCTAGTCTTCCGTTAAGATAGTTGGCGGAATCCCTAAAGCGGCCTAAGCGAGATACGTACGTTATCCAGATTTATGTTTAAGCTGCTAATTTTCAGTGCTAGACATACAATACAACTTTTAAGTGTGGCCGTATTTTGGGTCTAGACTGGGAAAAAGACCTGGGTATTTAAACTTCGGCTTGGGCCCATTTTTATTGTTATATGATTTGGTCCCCTAACGTGGAATATGGCCACTGCACACCTTCTGTCGTAGATAGGGACTTAGGTCGTCTATTAAACTGTATATATATATAAAGTTTGTAGTATTTCTTTTCATTAGATATTATATATGTAAACGACTAACTTAAACTAGGAAAATCAAGTGCTAAACTATAGTACCTTCACTAAGCCGTTGCACCTCGTATTAACAAGTATTATTTAAAATGGCAGGTAAAGAGGATACTAAGGCGGTAGCCGAGAACCGTAGGTATAAAGTTCGCTTCCGTCTTAGACAAGCGCAATTGTAAAAAAATAACGAACTCGCTGAGAAGTATAACAAGCTCCTCGTAATGTTAGGAGAGGAGTTTGATAAAGAAGCGGATTTAATGGACGTGGATAAACCGGACGAGAAAACCGACTAGATTGGGTTGAGTGGCGATATAGCTATTCCCGTGATTAAGAATAATAAGATCGAAGGGTACAAGGACAAGGATGGGAATATATGTCGAGTCGCCTCACACGGTAAGCTTGTCAATACGATAGGAAAAACCGCGGGCTATACGGATAAAGACGGTAGGGTGGGCTTCCTAGGTATAAACGACCACGACCTCTACGACATTAAAGGCGGGCTAGCGGGCTATCTTTATGATGATGGGGTCATCCGTAACGTCTATGGTATGGTGGTCGAACTGGCTAAAACCGACGAAGCTAAGCGCTTTAAGCGCTCTAAGCGCTTTAAGGGTAAGGGCTCGAAGACGAAAAGCGTTCGTATTAAAATAGAGCACTAAGAAGAAAGCCTATTCTTGTCCGAGGAAGGCTCCTAGGAATTAGACCTCGGGGACTTAGGCTCCGGGGAGTTAGACTCTAGCGACGTAGAGTCTCGGGAAATAGATCCCGAATATAGCGTAGCTCTATTTATAAGAGGGAATTCGTTTAGTAAAGACGTTGAGACTGTCGGTTATTACGGAAGCCTTGGCGGTATCGGGTATATTAATAGGTACGGCCCAAAGCGATATGCTATATATCGACTGTAGGGTGTAGCCTATTCTAGAGATTACGAACGGATGGTTGAAGATGGCTATAAAGATGTTATAGATGTAAGTAACCGTGAGAATCGGTATGGAGACGAAATGCTTCCGGGTAAGAAAAAACTTAAATATATAAAGCGTTATATTAATGGTATCTACGGAGTCGCTTAGGAGGGTAATGGCTTAAAGGATAACTTGGATAGTATTAATCCTAACGAGTATAAACGTAAGTGGCCGAAGATATATGTTTTTATCGACTAGGATATCGAGGGGTATAGCGTGAAGGTATGGGAAATACGATAGGTAATCCGCGTAAGATAGGGAAAGGATTTTACCGACCTAGTAATCTTCTAAGCTACTAGCGAGGCTTAAAGGCGATACGCGAAAAAGATCGGTGGTCCTCGTCGGGCGTCGTATAGTAGGTCGCTATTTACTAAACTTATCGCTCGTACGGTAGAAATAGAGCGTTAGAAGTCTCTTAACCTAGACCGCGTACGTAGCCAATCCACGGTTATAGACCGCGTACGTAGTCGATCGACGGTTATAAAAACTTATTCTACGCGCCGTAGATAGTCTCTATCCTCGGATACGGACGTAGACGAACTTATTACTAGTTTTAAAAGATTCTAGATTACGTACTACCGTATATACGGCGTCGATAATTTCGACGACCTTTCTCGTAAGTAAAAGACTAATTATATACTTAGTTAGTAAGAGGAGGAAGACCGGTTTAGTAGAAAAACTTAGATAGGAGTTATACTCGACGATTTACGTAATATTATTTTCTTATATTTTAAGGAAATAAGCGACGGAGAATAGGCTGGACCTAGAGGTAGAAAATAAATTACTAGCTAGATTAAAATTATATAGTCGTTATATAAACCCTAGATTTTATAACGGTAAATACCTATTTTTTTTATATATAAAAAAAGGGTATGTTTATATAATTAACGGTGAAATACTATTTTTTTTAATTGTATTATTTACTATTATATATTATTTTAACGACGTATACACTTTAAGTTTTAATTAATTAGATAGTTAGATATAGTACATATACTACGTGTATATAGAACGGAGACCTTTAAATAAGAAAAATTAAAACTATAAAATCGTATATATATTAGATATACTTAACGCCGTAATCGAAGTAAGAAAAATATAATACGGTTCGTTAACTTTAGCTTTTTTCTTTTATATAAATAAAGGGTCTTGTATATAGCTATCTATTGTGTTTACCTTAAAGTCACTAGCCGTGTTATTATCTTAGAATTTTAGCAGGCGCTTCTTTATAATCCCATTAAGCTAAACGTCTTACCCTTTATAGGGCTAAAATCTAACTCCTTTACGGTGACGTCCTTATCGACCTTCTTGGTAAGCACTCGGTATATATCGTTCCGCGTATCGTTATCGACGTACACTACAACACGTTAACAGTAGTAAATAGGATATTCTTAGGGTGGCACCTATAAGACACCGCTATGCGGCCTTTCCGCCGCTCGAGTTCGAAGGCCAGAATATCCGTAGCCTGTAATGCTTTGTATGTTATATCTATGCGCTCCCCTAGGCGGACAACTTGTCCCGAGGCGGTACGTTCCTTGTCGTTCCCGGAGTTAAGAAGATAGATGGCGGAAGCATCGAGGACGTAGACGTGGATGTCGAGAATCTATCCTATCATCAGCGTCCGTATCTAGAACGAAGTGGAGAGAAAGGGGAAGGGACAAACCTGGCTGGTGTCTTTGTTAAGAAGTTTTTGCATCTGGTCGGCGACCTAGGCTGTTTAGACTGGAGGCTTAGTAGGACGTCTTTGCGGAAAGTGGCGTACTAATACTTACTATCTTTATTAACCTACTAGTATAAGGTAATTTTTTTAGTCCGTACCTCGTAGTTATGGTAGCCTTTTAAGAGCTACGAGATATACGGTAGTTAGCCTATAATTTTAATACCGGTGGCTATGAGTAGAACCGTGCCGTAGTCGTCGAGATGAAGTTATTTTTTATACGGGCCCTCGATAACCGTTAGTATTAGTTTTATATTATCTCGGCGGGCGGTTAGGCGTCTAGTAAACCCTCTTTTCGTTTATATAATAAATATAGTATAGTCTTTATCTCCTTTATGGTACTATTATATTACGTAAAACGGGTGGAATTGGGTAAACGTGGTAGGGTTAACCCGTGGGATGTATAGATAGGCGTATTAGCTAGCCTGTAGCCTTTATGGCTTAGCGAGCTCGACGTACACGTGGACGACATCCGATAGTATAATGTCCGCGCCGTTCCGTATTTTAAATGCCACCGTACGTACCGAGGCCCGACTAGGCGGCCACTGCTTATACGGTACGTTACGGTACAGAACTAGCCCTACGCGTAGGGCCGACGTCGTACCGTAGAGGTAGATTGCTACGAGTAGGTAAATTGCCGGATAGTCGGATACCGTTATGATCCGGCTATGTATATATACGGCGGCGATGGCCGTTACGTATAAGATAAAGTGTAAGGTAAAGAACGGCTCGCGTAGACGTTGGCGTAGTACGCCGGATGCGGTAATAGAAAAGAGTGCGATGGCCGCCTAAAACGTTAACCCTGGACGCTACTGTTCGTACCGGAGAATTTACAACGATGCCTGCTACGTCCGCCCGTTGGCGTACGTCTGGCTTGTGTAGTGTAACGGTAGTAATCACGTGGATGAGGCCTTCCGCTACGGCGACTCGTCCGAGCTACCGATGTAGCCGGTTGTACGCTCGGAGCCGTAGGCCGAGAGTATTGGTTACGTTATTTATCTGGCCGCCTAGGAATAAAGGTACGAGGTTGGCGAGAGTTAGTGAGGCGGATCGTCGAACAAAGTCTGCCGTATTACTATTCCGGATAGCGAGGACGAGGACGTTTGCGAGTAAGAATAAAGATAGTACGGTATAGTCGAGCTAAGCCGCCTTGTCGGAGCCTTGTATAACGTCCGGGACGTTTGCGTAGGCTAGATATTGTAATACGTATGTTGTCGTGGTAATGCGCGAGACGGCGAAAATGAAAAGGTATACCGTAATAGCCGTTACTAGTAGGTTTGTAAAGACGGTTGTATACCACTGGCTGATGTCTATAGTGAGTTATGGGGCGGTTCGACGGATGATATAGACGTCGTCGGATCCGTTGGTTAGTACGCCTAGATAAGGTCCTGCACCGGTGCCCTAGCTATTAGAAGTGGGCGCTATTTATTCGGAGTCTTGTTTCGGGCCTGGATACCGAGAACTAGGGTGATTTATCTTATACTTAAGCGGACGATAGCTAAAGCTACATTTTTAACTTTACCGCCCTCTTTTAGGTACGGGGGTAGGTTCTATCTCTAGGCTTTATTTAGTCATTATTATCGTTACGCGTAGCCCCTTCGTCGAAACTTCTACGAGTTTTTACGAGCTTTTATTAGGTCGTTAATATTGTATAGTAACTACTACTATTAGGAGCTTTAAAAAAGACTCTATATTTTGGGTGAGAGTTATTTAATTATTAAAGACATATTTTCCTTATCCCCTGAAATGGCTAAAATTAGTACCCAAATTAACCTACGAGTCCTAGTTATATAATATCACGTATATAGTCACGTTATTTAACATTACCCCTAGGAAGAATCCTTCTTCCGGTATATAGTCGTATTTGTCTATAACAGTTGTCTATTAGTGGTAGTGTCTTATCGGTAAATTATATTGTGTTAGACGATTTCCCGGACTATATAACATGTGTCTATGTCTAATAATAGTATAACTATAAACGAGGGTAAAAAGTGTGTACATATAGTGGAAAACTACATAAATCCATAAAAGCCTCATCTAGTTTATCCTTGACCCTTAAAAGTATACGTTACGTACGTATCACCTGATATATCTTGTAATAGGGGACTCCGTCTAATAGTCTAGGAATTATTATACTCCGTCTAATATTAATTTATATACGAACTATTCCTAGGTTAGTCCTACTACCTATAGTTTCTACCGTATTCGCTCACCGCCTTTAGCCCTACGACGTGGATAAGCGCGCTACGTAAGATAAAAAGCGCGCCCGATACCGCTACGGAGGCGCGTTATATACATTCTCTTACTCTCTCACTTAGGTAGAAAGAACACAATATACTATATTATAATAAGCGGTGAGGAGTAGGCTATATAATGATGTAAGGAAGCGGCATTCCCGGCACGAACAATATTAACTCGGAAATAGGCGATACGGTCCGTATCTCTAAAGAATAGTTTTATATAACGTATAATTAAGCCTTCTATTTATAGTCCTCACTTCACGCCTCCGCCGTCGAGTATACCAGTCCTCCTTTCGTCGACCTCCGAGATGTGTTCTAAACGTAACCTTCCTTTCTACGAAACTTAAGCATAAAGCGCGAGAAAATTATAAACGAGAACCGAATTTACGCCTATAGCTACTCGACATAGGGCGTATCGGCGTTCCGTTATAGGCGTCGCCTACCGTCCTTCCAACTACCTATACGAATCGAAGTAGCGTCTACGAATACGACTACGTTAATCACCGAAGTACTAACGGCCGACCTTTATAAAAAATAATTTTATAGTAGCCGGAATTATATTATTATTCTTACCTTAGCGTAGTCTTATATCCTTTCCGCCCGGTAGGCCGAGGTAATACCCGGGCCTTATACACTTATATACGGGGAGGAACCTACGGTCAAGAGTAGCGCTAAAATAGGTTCGGTTAAATATAATGCCATCGTTATAGATATTAGAGAGGTAAGCTCCGACGAAACCCGGTGGTGGTCTACTATTTTAACGGAAGACCACGGCTAACGTACTACTATAAGTTTTAACGGCGAGACGTTTATAACCCCTTAGTCCGTCCGACGCGAAGGCGGTCACTGGTTATTATTAGTATTTAACCTAGCTTCTTCGCCCCGTTCCCCCTTTCTATCGGCGCCATCCTACGCGGATACGAGCCGTTTTCTTCGAAGGTTCTATACTCGCTATAATCTCGCTACCCAAAGCTACGCCGCCCTTACCGCCGTTCTCTTATTTCCTTCCTTAGGCCGCGGTTAAACATTACGGCTACCTGTTTCCCTAGCCAAAGACACAAACGCACCAACGCGGACGGCCGCACAGGACGCCAGCTCCCCTAGCTTTCCTAGCTGTGACTAGGATTTGCAAGATCATAACCTAGACAGACTCATTATACTAAGTTACTACACCCGAGGACTACACCCCATACTTCTCAACGTCTTTTACGAGCCCAGTATCGATTATAATACTATCTCTACTTGGCTACAAGGAGAAATAGCTACCATCGACAGGCTCTCTCGGCACGAGCCTCTTATACTGGAGCGTATACTAATAGACCGGTCGCCCAAAGTCTCGTTTTTATAACTTAGCGCGACAATGCTCGGGTTACAAGGGACATTACTAAAAGAAGCTCGCCGAGGACAAATCCCTATCGACCTTCACTCTACTGCGTAGTCGGGCACGACGCAGACATTCCTCCAACTACCTATCTCCAACTCGTGCAGTGCATACATTACCCGCGCTAATAAGTGCCGGCTACTGTTCCTCTGTCAATCAAATAGCCACAATCGACCTCCCGTTATACAATAGAGACCATTTAGTACGACACAGCTAGAAGATATCGACCTTAAAGTGCGCGCCCACGCCAAGTGCAAACACCACCAGCTTCATTACCAAGGTTTTAACTGGGTGGTGCGGGATAACGCCGGACTACGATTACGGGCCGAGTGGTTGTCTAAGCTATGGTGCCACGTGCATCTACGAATCTCGTCCCTTTAAGTGCGTCATCAGAAAGGCCAGGGCAATGATATCTCTAAGAAATGCATTTCCCACGAAGGGATAGATCAGGCAAAGGAAGTCATATCCGAAAATACAACGCGAAACATCTTCACCTAGCTTCGCCCGAATAGGTGGTCACGGCACGAAAGGAGCATTTAGGGTCATAAATAGTTTACCGATTCGGATTCGGAAGTCGAGGCTAAGGAGAGCGGCCCAGTGGTCGCGGACAAATCGTCAACCATAACATTATAAATATCCAAGTTGCCTAGTACCTAGCGTAACACCATACAAAGCCGCTCACGATAAACGCGTTATCTCCATAATATCAACCATACTACACTCGTAAGGATAGTCAGGACACGACTTACAAAGAACATAAGCGCCGCTTTCTACTCCTTCATAATCCCCCACTTAACAGACTTTAAACTTCTTCCGGCATCCAGCTACCTCACAGGTATAGTAGTTATGCTCGTTATTATGATAATCGCAAACGCCACACCATCCCGTCCTCCCAGAGCTTACAAACATATTACACTATTCTATCAACGCGCTAATTTATGTAATATAGTTATTTTATCTTCCAGTAGTATTAGTTTATCCTACCTGTTCAACCGCGTTATCCCAATCAGAGGAGCCTCGATCTCGTCTACGCCTCTAGAAATAACAAGGATAGTCAATATTACAGTACGTTATTCAGGATACTCCACACATACAAAGCTCCATATACTTACAACAGGCTGTTCGTTCACGATTAGTGGGCACGGGAAATCGAAGAAGAAGAAAAACCATTAATTACTAGGCTTTAAAGATTTTCCACACCTACAAAATAGAGCCCTCAAGAGAGAGTGCCAGGGAGGTATATATCGACCAGGCACAAGTATTAAGATGTACGAAGCTCGGCATAACGTGGCAGCGCTATATAGGATTCGTAGACCAGCATATTCGAACCGTAGGGAGGAGCCCGTATATTTCGACCACACGCAAGCCGCATTATTGTTGTTCCTTTATAGTGCGGGGTCAGCGGATAATAAGGCCTCGTAACAACATGGTGGATTCGACCCCACTAGAATATACGGCACCCCGCTCATCATCCAAAATCCAAAGGATTTTTCTAGGAAGGCAAGCTCATCGAGGCGGTTATAGCGGATTGGGATAATATACGTGTGCGGAACGGCGCGAGGTCTACGCTGCCTCCTACGTACCCGTGCAGTTAAACTACACCAGGAGACGCCGTCAAGACACATCTAACTCTACATCGACAGCACACACATTATCTCGCACGTCAATAGCTGCTCCTCACAGCGGGATTTTCTCAGGCTCCACATATAATACT
Source organism: Sporothrix dimorphospora (assembly GCA_021397985.1). Classification (NCBI taxonomy): domain Eukaryota; kingdom Fungi; phylum Ascomycota; class Sordariomycetes; order Ophiostomatales; family Ophiostomataceae; genus Sporothrix; species Sporothrix dimorphospora. Next base: position 86,285 of record WOUA01000090.1, read on the forward strand.
CTTAGATAACAACCTGGTTACAATCAAATAGGCCGATAGACATAGGAGGCGGACCGCCCGAACCTTAGCGGCGTCCGATCTATCTAAGCAAGATCCTTTTAATTCTCTACCTACGAGATTGTGGGAGGACTGTTAGACCCGGTTATTAGAGAGATACAGAGGTTAGTCTCTGTTCCACAACCTTAACCTCCCGCCACTCCCCGGAGCTCGCTTTACCAAGAGCCGCTCTACACATGACGGAACCTTCCAGGGATAGAAATTAGGCACTATAGGCTGGGCGTAGGCGTATTGTGGTCTGGGCTTAGTTTTTGGCCTGACTCATTTTGGCCGTGGCCGGGGGATTAAGCAACTCATAAATGGCTTATCTTCTCTGCTCGCTCGAGCCTTATTCTTACAGTATAACCGCCTAGAAATGGAAATTGCGGCTCGGACATAGCCAATCTTCCGTTATCGGCGGCCAATGACATGGCGTGCCCTCTGCTCATCCCGCAAACGTCACTTGTACCCAGTAGCATAAATAGTTTATTCCTGTATGCGACGTAGTATTCCACTGTGTACATAATGGTATCCACGGCCTTTACTTCTCCGAGTCCGGCCTCGACGCCGCCTGCTTCTTTGTCTTTATCCGCTATATACGAAGCCCAGGTGCCTTCCGTGCTGCTGCTTTAGGCTGTTGTATTACTCGTGTCTCTATATATTAGATTAGTATACTAAGGATACGACGTGGTCTGGTGTGGCGTATTGGTAGCTCGGTGTATAACGGAGGCTAGTATCACCGTCGGCTTAATTAGAAGACACTATATCTCCGTATGGAAATAGCCATGTATGTAAATTGACAATATGGATACTATGTCTAGTGTGAGGCATTTGTATTTGTTTTACCGTAACTAAAGCCGCGGCCCGTATTAGCTTGTACTTTTAAAATAACGTCTGCGTCTTTTATACTACTAGACTGTGTCGTATCTGCGTAGGTAAATTAAATGTAGCCCGGTTGTGGAATTGGATAACGGTATTACTGGCGCGTGGCCACTGTATTGTCGCCTTTAACGACGCGGTAAAATTGTAGCGGCTCGCTAGGCTCTGGCTTGCCTAGGTTGGAGGAAAGCTCTGGGTCTAGAGTATGGGCGAGGTAGAACCCTCTGGAACGACTTTTTTAAAGTCGAGTCGAAAATTTTGGTTATTGTTGTTGTCTTAAAATTCTTAGCCATCTACGTTATAGCGAAGGTAGAAATAAATCGTCCTAAGATGATCTGGTCCCGGTAGGGGGATTATAAACGTAAAGCGATCGTGGCCTTGGGGGGTGGTGCGTGGAAGGACCTCTTCCTTGTACTTAGTAGGAACGTTTAGGACGGTCGTCTACGAGTCGAGGTTAAGTCGATATGCGATAGACTTAATAAATGCTAGGTTGGAAACTGATATAGATCCGTGTATGTAGGTCTGTCTTGGAGAGAGCTATACTTGCTCGAGTCGTACGGGCTGGATTATGCGGGTCGATGAGTTGAGCGTCGTTATTAGGGGGGTTATCTCTTACGTAAGGAGACGTTGGCTACTATATATGTCGAGACAACCACGCTCGGGGGACGACGCGCCAGTGGCAAGGTCATCCGAATAAAAATGGCGAACGTATTGCCTCTTGTTAAAATGGACTGCTTTCGTAGCCTGGGAGGCCGGTCTACGAGTCGCTTTACATAGGACTAGTCTTAGCCCTTAATGTAGAGAGGCTATTAGGTAGATTAAGAATACTCGGCGGCCTAAAGAACGGGGCTACCGGCTATGCTTAGAGCGTAAATCGAATCCTAAAGGTGTATTTTAAACAGCGGCTCCGAGATCGTCCTAGTCCATACGCATAGAAAGGCGCCGGGGAGAAATACTATGGTCTTAAAGCGGTTACACTCGTCTTATCGATTCTCCGATCCCGCCGGGTCCTATTTCTCGGCCCTAGATCCCGCTTCTCGACCTTTTCCCTCTACTTAAGTATCGCATAGAGTGCCTCCCGTTCGAGGTGCCTATATCTAGGTCACTTAATTATAGCTGTAAAGCCGTACTTACGTAATGGGATATTCTGTAATTAGGATGGAAATAATAGTGCCTGTGTCTAGGTCACTTAATATAGTATTAGCTGCTCTATACTACTATAGTATAGTAAAAGGCGAAATGGGTGTCGTTAATTTTTTAGTTAACTTTATTAAGATAGGTGGTGTGGACCCGTCGGTTATATGGCTTTGTAGAATATACTTAAAGTGAAGAGGTACTATATGAGTAATATCTAATAGAGCTAAAGAAGGCAGGTTTACTGCACCGCAACACTGCACTGGAAATTCAAAGGGCGTTAGCAGTGTGGAGTACGGGTCTTTGCACTGAGCGACTTCGCGATCGAGGAGATATACCTGCCGCACCTTTTATAGTAACATGAAGTCGTCTTCGGCATTAATCCGCTCTTTGTTTAAGTTTCCTATTCGTGACGCTCTGCCTTATCTCGAAAACGATCCGATTAGCCGAAGTGGATTATCTCGTGTATTTTTGTCCTGGCTGATGCGCTTGCTCGGCCAAAAGACAGACTTAACCGAGTTGTGAGCAGAGCATGTGCGGCGCTACGGAGTCAGATTTTACTGGATAATATCTCGCCGCTCCTTTATCGACGTAGTCTTAAGGGCTAGGGCTCCGTTCGCTTGTACTTGGAAGATGGACTCTTCTTCGCGAGCCTCTGGTCCCTTGTGGTCGCTTCGCCTGCTCAAGGCGTCCGCTTTGCCGTTGTCCGTTCCCTTCTTGTATTCGATCCTAATGTCGAATTCAGAGAGGTATTGAGCCCAACGAGCCTGCCGCCCATTCAGCCGCTGGTTGTTGGCGAAATAGGTAAGATTCTTGTGGTCGGAATGGATAGTGATGGGGTGCTTTGCTCCCCTAAGATATACTTCCCATTCCTTTAGACCTTCGATGATAGCCATCAGTTCCTTGTCGTGAACTGGGTACCTTTCGGCTGGTCCGACGAACTTTTTCGAGAAGAAGGCGACGGGGTGTAGTTTACCGCTGTCGTCCCGCTGCGACAGTTCGCCGCCCATGGCGTATCCTGAGGCATCGACATCCATCTCATATGGTTTGTCGGGGTTTGGTTCTGTCAGGACTGGTTCCGCGAGTACGGCTTCCTTGATTTGTTCGAATGCCGTCTGTTCCCTCGTGGCCCAGTAGAATTCCACATCGTTCTTCGTAAGATTCGTCAACGGGGCTGTCATCTTACCGTAGTCTTTAATAAACTTTCGGTAGTAGTTGACAAATCCCACGAATGATCGGATATCCTTAACGTTCTATGGTTAAGGCCAGTCCTTAACTACTTCAATCTTTTCTGGTTCCATAGCTAGATGTCCTGGTGTAATAACGCATCCCAAGAAGATCGTCTTCTGGGTGTGGAATTCACACTTGCTTACTTTGACCAGTAACTTCGCATCGTCCAGTTTCTAGAGAACTTGGTGTACATGCCGCTCGTGCTCCTCCAGGGTCTCCGAGTAGACCAGGATGTCATCCAAGTATGCCATGGCAAAGTCATCCAGGTATTCCCTGAGGACGTCATTTACCATTTCTTGGAATAATGCTGGGGCGTTTGTAAGTCCGAAGGGCATTACCAGACACTCGTAGTGTCCATACCGGGTACGGAATGCTGTCTTCCACTCTTCTCCTTTAGCGATGCGTATTAGGTTGTAGGCTCCGCGTAAGTCAATCTTAGTAAAATACTTGGCCTTCTACAACCCATCCCGTAACTCCGTAATAAGCGGTAAGGGGTATCGATTTTTTATTATGATTTCGTTTAGTTATCGGTAGTCGACGCACAATCGTTGTTGTTACAAAGGCACTTCCCAAGGGAGAGAGTCTCTGCTAGGTGATCAGTCTAGGGGAGGGGTTCTTGTTCTGGT
>WOUA01000091.1:0-87965 GCA_021397985.1 Sporothrix dimorphospora
CTAACACTAACACTAACACTAACACTAACACTAACACTAACACTAACACTAACACTAACACTAACCTAACACTAACCACTAACCACTAACAAGGAGTATAGACCCTACGACCACTAGATACTACTAAAAGAAGGAACTTAACCCAAGTTCTAAGGAATCTACCCCCTTAGTAAAGATAAACTTAAAGTACTACGAGAGTAGCTAAAGGAGAACCTCGATAAAGGATATATTAGGAAGTTAAGATCCCCCGCGGGATCCCCGATCCTATTCGTACTTAAGAAAGACGGGACACTACGATTATACGTCGACTACCGATAATTAAACGAAATTATAATAAAGAATCGATACCCCCTACCGCTTATTACGGAGCTACGGGATAGGTTATAGAAGGCTAAGTATTTTACCAAGATTAACTTACGCAGAGCCTATAACCTAATACGTATCGTTAAAGGAGAAGAATGGAAGACGGTATTCTATACCCGGTACGGACACTACGAGTACCTAGTAATACCCTTCGGATTTACGAACGCCCTAATATTATTTTAAGAAATAGTAAATAATATCCTTAGGGAGTACCTGGACGACTTTACTATAACGTACTTGGATAATATCCTAGTTTACTCGGAGACCTTAAAGGAGTATAAGTAATATATACACCAAGTTCTTTAAAAGCTAAACGATACGAAACTCCTAGTTAAAGCGAGTAAGTGTGAGTTCCATACTTAAAAGACGATCTTCTTAGGATACGTTATTATACTAGGGTACCTCGTTATAGAACTAGAAAAGATTAAAGCAGTTAAAGACTAACCTTAACTAAAGAACGTTAAAGACGTCCGATCGTTCGTAGGATTTATTAACTATTACCGAAAATTCATCAAGGACTACGGTAAGATAATAGCCCCGTTAATAAACCTTACGAAGAACGACGTAGAATTCTACTAGACTACGAGGGAATAAACGGTATTCGAATAAATTAAGGAAGCCGTACTCGCGGAACTAGTCTTAACGGAACTAAACCCCGATAAACTATACGAGATGGATGTCGATGCCTTAAAATACGTTATAGGCGGCGAATTATCGTAACGGGATAGTAACGGTAAGTTATACCTCGTCGCCTTCTTCTCGAAAAAGTTTATCGGATTAACCGAAAGATACCTAATTTACGATAAGGAACTAATGGCTATTATTAAAGGTCTAAAGGAATAGGAAGTGTATCTTAAGGGAGTAAAGTACCCTATTATTATCTACTCCGACTATAAGAACCTTACCTACTTCGTTAATAATTAAAGGTTAAATAGACGATAAGCCCGTTAGGCCTAATACCTCTCTAAATTTAATATTAGGATCGAATATAAGAAGGGAATAAATAACGGTAAAGTTAATACCTTAAGTAAGCGAAGCGACTATAAAGGATTAAAAGCTCGCGAAGAAGAATCTATCTTCTAGATTTAAGATAACGGAGCCTTAACCCTTAAGACTACGTTAATAGAAGAGCGAAGAGATATTATACGACAAATATACGAAGCCCCGTTAAGAGGACACTTCGGTATTTAGAAAACTATAGAAAGGTTACGAGAAGTTTACGATATTAAAGGATAGGACCGAGATATCGAGGATATCGTCAAGGAATACGATATCTATAATAAGACTAAGACGTCGAGATATAAGCCGTATAGGAAACTATAGTAGCTTCCTATACCTAGACGACCTTAGGAATTAATATCGTAAGACTTTATCGTTAAACTCCCACCGTTAATAGAAAAAATCACTAAAACGGAGTACGATAGTATCCTCGTTATCGTCGATAGACTAACTAAATACGTATACTTCTTACCATTTAAAAAATCCTATATATTATCGGAACTTACCTACGCGTTCCTACGAAACGTTGTTAGTAACTACGGGTTACTAGATAATATTATTAGTAATAAAGGAGTTACCTTTACGAACAGCTTTTAGATAAAGGTTACCAAGCAACTCCGTATTAAAAGGAAGCTAAGTATAACATTCCACCCCTAAACCAATAGTTAAACCGAAAGGACGAACCAGACTCTTAAGCAGTACCTCAGAGCCTATATTAACTAGGACCAAAACAATTAGGTCGAATAGCTACCACTAACACAACTCGTATACAATAGTGTTAAGCATAGCGTAATAAAGTAAACACCATTTAAGGTAAACTATAGTTTCTAACCAAGGATAGACTACCACCTTAAGGAAAGCAACAACCCAAAAGCCAACCAAATAATAAAGGACTTACATAAAAACCTAGAAGTAATTCGAACGGAACTCTAGAAACGTTAAGACTAGACGGAAAAATAAATAAATAAGAAAAGAATTAAGGGATTAATCCTAAAGGAGGGAGATAAGGTTTACCTCGACCGGAAAAACCTTAAGACGAAACGACTAAACGATAAACTCGACTTTAAAAAGCTAGGACCGTTCCTAGTCACTAAGAAAATCTCGGACATAGTTTACGAACTATAATTACTAGAAAAGTTACGAGTATACCCGAGATTCCATATCTCGAAACTCGAAAAGGCATTAAATAACATAGAACTATCTAACGAATAGATCCTAGGCGAACTAGAATATAATATCGAACGAATCTTAAAGTACCGAAGAACGAGGACGGGGTTTAAGTACCTCGTTAAGTAGAAAGATTATAACCCCGAAGAAGACACCTAGGAACCAATAGGAAACCTTAAAAACGCGAAAGAAATAGTTAAGAGGTACTAACGGGGCTAGCTAAAAGAAGACAATATATATACTACCGAAAGAATCCTAGAATATAAGAACGATAAAAACGGGATTTATTATTTTATTAAATAGTAAAACTATAGAAAGAAATATAACATATAAGAACCGGTAATATACTTTAAGGATTCCCCCTTATTATTAAAGGAGTATTAAGAGAGAAGAGGGTGGGCCTAAAGGGACCGGTCGTAAGATCGGTTATAACCGTACCCTAATTAAAAGAAGAGGCGGTTACGTCGGTAAGCGTTTAAGCTTCTTAGACGGTTAAAGGAGCGGCGCGCTCCTCCTACTTCTAGCGAGCCTTATCCTTATTAAATAACTCTTCCTCCACCTTACGTAGTATTTCGACGCTACGGAGGCGGACGGATTCTCGTTACTTTTTAATACGACGAAGCCTAACGGCTAGCTCGAAGGCTTAACGATAGGCCTCTTTAAGGGTTAAGGAAGCGGCGTCTTCCTCTTCTTCGAGCCGTTAGTACTTAGATACTAGGCGTTCGGCTAGGAAATAAAAAGGGTTAGGAGGGGGTAGATCGGGGATTAAGGGGCGACGAAAGGAAACTAACTAGGACCTATAGGGACACCCTTACCGTCGCACTTAACCCCCATAGATACGTACGTTTAATAATAACGAGAACGACTCGTCGACTTCAACGACTAAACGTAATCCTTATTAAGGCGGGAATAACGGGAATACGGTATAACGGAAAAACCACTACTAGAAAATTTCTCGACGAGAACTTAACGTTAAACGGATTTATTAACAGGACGACGTTTTTCGACGCGACTAGATATACTAAAAAAAGAGGAAAAGGAATCCTTACCTTAAAAATAAAGGAAAGAAGGGATAACGCGCTACTTATAAGATTTCGGGACGAAATCTAGGGAGAAGGGAGGTTATATTACGAATATAACCCCCACGGGCCTCGCTAATAGGCTAGAAACAATATAGGCGACCCCTTAACGGGAACGGAGGAAGTATAATACGAAGGATACTTAACGGGCGGTGTAAGTGTAGTTAAAGATAACCTAACCTTTAGAACACTAGAACGAAGGACGACTAATACGGGCGGACTAATTAAAACGTACGATATAAACCTTATACGGGAAACCTTATATAAGAATAAGGTTCGAGGTAAGAACCTTATACGACCTTATACGAAGAACCTTATACGGGAATAAGGTTCGCTAGATATATAAAACTAAGGCTTCCTCTTTATTAAATAAATAGAAGACTTAGTCGTTACCGATTATCTAAAATAGAAACTATATAACCTAACCTTTATTCCTATACCCTTATTATATATAATCACTACACCCATCACCCCCTTATTATACGTGTTGACTATTGTTTAACCGTTATACCTTCTTATTGTTTTACTAGAATAAGAACCCCTCCCCTAGACTAATCACCTAGTAGAGACTCTCTCCCTTAGGAAGTGCCTTTATAATACTTACACCGCCCGTTAGGCTGCTAGTCGCGTTATTATTCTACCGTTCCGTTAAGGGGTCGGCTATGTTATCTTTAGCCCGTTAGCGAGGCCCGTAGGGGCTATGTTCGTAATATAGACGGGACGATAAAAAGAAATATACTATCCAAATCCTAGACTTTTTCTATATTTAATAATATACTAAACTTTATTATCGTAGTCGTAAGATTTATCCTATTTTTAATAGGAGATTAACTACGCGCTATAACCCGTAGGGTAGTTAACTAGCCGTCGATAGCGGATATAATCATCGTATATACGTATCCGAAACGAGCATTACGGACATTAATGGCCGCGGTAGATAGGAAGCTCGGGGATGGCGCGTATCCCGTCCGCCGGCAACGCGACTATATCCGGGTCGTTTAAACGTATATCTTAGTAGGTAACTATAATCTCTTATAAGAGGTCGCCTTTATATTAGTGTTATTTACGGAAATGGCTTTTAATTCCGTTACTAAGCCGTACGGCGATCCGACACGGCCGGCATATAAGTAACTTATATATTTCTTCGATAAAGATAAGCTCGTTATTATAAAGGCACTTCCTAAAGGAATAAGTCTCTACTAGGTGATTAGTCTAGGGGAGGGGTTCTTATTCTAGTAAAATAGTGAGAAGGTGTAACGGTCGAATAATAATCAATACGTATAATAGGAGTGTAGTAGGTGAGTGATTATATACAATGATGGCATAGGAATATAGGTTTATATAGGTTTATATTTTAGATAATCGGTAGCGACTAAGTCTTCTATCTATCTAGTAAGGAGGAAGCCTCAGTCTTATATATCTAGCGAACCTCATTCCCGTATAAGGTTCTTCGTATAAGGTCGTATAAGGTTCTTACCCCGAACCTCATTCCTATATAAGGTTTCCCGTATAAGGTTTATATCGTACGTTTTAATTAGTCCGCCCGTATTAGTCGTCCTTCGTTCTGGTATTTTAAAGGCCAGGCTGTCTTTAGCTACACCTACACCGCCCGCTAGGCATCCTTCGTATCATACTTCCTCCGTTCCCGTTAAGGGGTCGCTTATGTTGTTTCTAGCCTGTTAGCGAGGCCCGTGGGGGCCATGTTCGTAATATAACCTCCCTTCTCCCTAGATTTCGTCCCGAAATCTTATAAGTAGCGCGTTATCCCTTCTTTCCCTTATTTCTAAGGTAAGGATTCCTTTTCCTCTTTTTCTAGTATATCTAGTCGCGTCGAAAAACGTCGTCCTGTTGACAAATCCGTTTAGCGCTAGGTTCTCGTCGAGAAATTTTTTAGTAGTGGTTTTTCCGCTATGCCGTATTCCCGTTATTCCCGCCTTAGTAAGGATTACGTTTGGTCGTCGAAGTCGACGAGTCGCTCTCGTCGTTATTAAGCGTGCGTGTCTATAGGGGCTAAGTGCGACGGTAAGGGTGTCCTTATAGGTCTTAGTTAGTTTCCTTTCGTCGCCCCTTAGTCCCCGATTTACCCCCTTTTAACCCCTTTTATTTCCTAGCCGAACGCCTAGTATTTAAGTACTAGCGGCTCGAGGAAGAGGAAGACGCCGCTTCTTTAACCCTTAAGGAGGCTTATCGTTAAACCTTCGAGTTAACCGTTAAGCTTCGTCGCGTTAAAAAGTAACGAGAATCCGTCCGTCTCCGCGGCGTCGAGATATTACGTAAGGTGGAGGAAGAGTTATTTAATAAGGATAAGGCTCGTTAAGAGTAGGAGGAGCGCGCCGCTCCTTTAGCCGTTTAGGAAGCCTAAACGCTTACCGACGTAGCCGCCTCTTCTTTTAACTAAGGTACGGTTATAATCGATCTTACGACCGGTCCCTTTAAACCCACCCTCTTCTCTCCTAATACTCCTCTAACAATAAGGGGGAATCCTTAAAGTATACTACCGGTTCCTATATATTATATTTCTTTCTATAACCTTATTATTTAATAAAATAATAAATCCCGTTTTTATCGTTTTTATATTCCAAGATTCTTTCGGTAATATATATATTATCTTCTTTTAATTAACTCCGCTAGTACCTTTTAACTATTTCTTTCACGTTTTTAAGGTTTCCTATTAATTCCTAGGTATCTTCTTCGGGGTTATAATTTTTCTACCTAACGAGGTACTTAAACCCCGTCCTCGTTCTTCGGTACTTTAGGATTCGTTCGATATTATATTCTAGTTCGCTTAGGATCTATTCGTTAGATAGTTTTATGTTATCTAATGCCTTTTCGAGTTTCGAGATATGGAATCTCGGGTATACTCGTGACTTTTCTAGTAGTTATAGTTCGTAAATTATATCCGAGATTTTCTTAGTAACTAGGAACGGTCTTAACTTTTTAAAGTCGAGTTTATCGCTTAGTCGTTTCGTTTTAAGGTTTTTCCGGTCGAGGTAGACCTTATCTCCCTCCTTTAGGATTGGTCCCTTAATTCTTTTCTTATTTACTTGTTTTTCCGTCTAGTCTTAACGTTTCTAGAGTTCCGTTCGAACTACTTCTAGGTTTTTATACAAGTCCCTTATTATTTAATTAGCTTTTAGGTTATTACTTTCCTTAAGGTGGTAATCTATCCTTAGTTAGAAACTATAGTTTACCTTAAATAGTGTTTACTTTATTACGTTATACTTAGTATTATTATATACGAGTTATGCTAGTGGCAGTTATTCGACCTAATTATCTTAGTCCTAGTTAATATAGGCTTTAAGGTACTACTTAAGAGTCTAGTTCATCCTTTCGGTTTAACTATTAGTTTAGGGGTGGAATACTATACTTAACTTCCTTTTAATACGGAGTTGCTTAGTAACCTTTATCCAAAAGTTACTCGTAAAGGTGACTCCTTTATCATTAATAATGTTATCTAGTAACCCGTGGTTACTAATAACGTTTCGTAAGAACGCGTAGGTAAGTTCCGATAATGTGTAGGATTCTTTAAATAGTAAGAAGTATACGTATTTAGTTAGTCTATCGACGATAACGAGGATACTATCGTACTCCGTTTTAGTGATTTTTTTTATTAACGGTGGGAGTTTAACGATAAAGTCCTACGATATTAATTCCTAAGGTCGTTTAGATATAGGAAGTTACTATAGTTTCTTATACGGTTTATATCTCGACGTCTTAATCTTATTATAGATATCGTATTCCTTAACGATATCCTCGATATCTCGGTCCTATCCTTTAATATCGTAAACTTCTCGTAGCCTTTTTATAGTTTTCTAAATACCGAAGTGTCCTTTTAACGGGGCTTCGTATATTTATCGTATAATATCTCTTCGCTCTTTTATTAACGTAGTCTTAAGGGCCAAGGCTCCGTTATTTTAAATCTAGAAGATAGATTCTTCTTCGCGAGCTTCTAGTCCTTTATGGTCGCTTCGCCTACTTAAGGTATTAGCTTTACCGTTATCTATTCCCTTCTTGTATTCGATCCTAATGTCGAATTTAGAAAGGTATTAGGCCTAACGGGCTTATCGTTTATTTAACCTTTAATTATTAACGAAGTAGGTAAGGTTCTTATAGTCGGAGTGGATAATAATAGGGTGCTTTACTCCCCTAAGATACACTTCCTATTCCCTTAGACCTTTAATAATAGCCATCAGTTCCTTATCGTAAACTAGGTATCTTTCGGTTAGTCCGATAAACTTTTTCGAGAAGAAGGCGACGGGGTATAGTTTACCGTTACCATCCCGTTACGATAGTTCGCCGCCTATAACGTATCCTAAGGTATCGATATCTATCTCGTATAGTTTATCGGGGTTTGGTTCCGTTAGGACTAGTTCCGCGAGTACGGCTTCCTTAATTTATTCGAATACCGTTTATTCCCTCGTAGTCTAGTGGAATTCTACGTCGTTCTTCGTAAGGTTTATTAACGGGGTTATTATCTTACCGTAATCCTTAATAAATTTTCGGTAATAATTAATAAATCCTACGAACGATCGGACGTCCTTAACGTTCTTTAATTAAGGCTAGTCTTTAATTACTTTAATCTTTTCTAATTCCATAACGAGGTGCCCTAGTATAATAACGTATCCTAAGAAGATCGTCTTCTAAGTATAAAACTTACACTTACTCGCTTTAACTAAGAGTTTCGTATCGTTTAACTTTTAAAGAACTTAGTGTATATACTGCTTATACTCCTTTAAGGTCTCCGAGTAGACTAGGATATTATCTAAGTACGCTATAGTAAAGTCGTCTAGGTACTCCCTAAGGATATCATTTACCATTTCTTAGAATAATGCTAGGGCGTTCGTAAGTCCGAAGGGTATTACTAAGCACTCGTAGTGTCCGTACCGGGTACGGAATACCGTCTTTCATTCTTCTCCTTTAACGATACGTATTAAATTATAGGCTCCGCGTAAGTTAATCTTAGTAAAATACTTAACCTTCTATAACCCATCCCGTAACTCCGTAATAAGCGGTAAAGGGTATCGATTCTTTATTATAATTTCGTTTAGTTATCGGTAGTCGACGCATAATTATAGTATCCCGTCTTTCTTAGGTACGAATAGGATCGGGGATCCCGCGGGGGATCTTAACTTCCTAATATATCCTTTATCGAGGTTCTCCTTCAACCACTCTCGTAGTACTTTAAGTTTATCTTCACTAAGGGGGTAGATTCCTCGGAACTTAGGTTAAGTTCCTTCTTTTAGTAGTATCTAGTGGTCGTAAGGTCCATACTCCAGCAGGCCCGTATCATATTAATATTTCCAGATATTCGTATACTTATAGTACTAAGCTAGCACGTAAAGGAGGTCGTCTCGCTCTTCTTTTATAAACGTACCTAGCGTTCTAATAATTATATCCTATTAGGGGTCCCTTTAGTCCTATAATAGCTAGCTAGTAACCTAGTTAATCCTTAGGTTATACTCTCGTAACTATAGTAACCCGAGGATAACGTCGTCGTCTCCGATATCTATAATATCGAGCACTATCTTAACTTTCTTACCTCGTACGCGGAGGTTAAGTGTCCTTATTTCTCTCTTAACCTAGCTATCGTCGTAGTTAACCTAGAGTCCTTCGAAGTTTCGTAAAATATATAGTATAGTCTTATTCTATTATAGTATATTATAGTAGTTTATTAATCGTAGGGCGATATAACTAGCCTCGGCGCTAGTATTAATCATCGCCTTCTACTCGTAACCTCGCTAATTAATTAAGACCCTAATATATCCTTCCTTCTTCTAACTAGTTATTTTCAAGGTCTTAGTATCTAGTCCAAGCTCGCGCCTTACGTCGGCTAAACTTCGTCGTTTCCCGAAGTATCGTAATCGTTAAGTTCCTTCTAGTTCTAAGTCTACTCGTCGCTATCGAGTTCGTTATACCAGTTCTTCACAGGCCGTATTATTCTCTTAAGGCGGCGCTTACTAGTCCGTTAAAGGTAGCGTTTCTCTCTTTAAAAGTCGTACTCGTCCCGGATATATTCCCTTTCCGTCGGGGTTGTTTCCCGGAAGTTGTAGTATCGCTTTATATATATAAGAGCCTAATGGTCGATACGAGGGAAGTATTCTCCTCCCGTATAGTTATAGTTTATATCGTAGTTGTCTCGTCCTACGAGGCGAGGAAGGAACGGGTTCCTATCCTCCTTCTATAGCGTCCATCGAGCCTGTCCCTTATACCACGATACTACCTTTACGTTTATATATCGTTAGTAACGTAGGTCTAGATAGTCTATCTATAAGACGTCGTCCGTACATCCGCCGTTAACTTAAAGGAGGGTCTGTTCCTTATAGAGGGCCTCCTTTAGGTCCTCGGCTTTAACGATTATACCTATGATATAGGAGCGGTAGATACGTACCGTGGGTTAGTTATTATTGTAAGGTAGTTTATCTACGTAGATATCCGCTCGTTTATTTTATCCGAAGCGCTCGGTCCCGTCCCCTAGTGACGCCCGCGCCGCTTCTTCTTCATCCACTAGTTGTTTGGTGCGGTATACGCTAGACTCGCTATCGTCTACGGGGTTATCGGTCTAAGTGTCCCCCCGGGCCGTGACCCGTATCATTTTAAAGTTCTTACTGGGTGGTGCCCGTAGGTACCAGCCCGCTCCTTCCTTTACGTTTAGGTGGGTGTCGCAGTTATCATCGAAGTATCCTAAGAAGTGGAGGGCCCCGTAGCTACCTCCCTTGTCTTAGTTCTTTATAATCTTGACTTACTTGCGTTCGGGGACTCGGTTCTTACAGTCCCGGGCGAAGTGTCCGTCCTTGCCGTAGTTGTAGCACTTACTAGCGGGCTTCTTCCGTTAGGGTTCCTCCTTATTGGTAGTGTCGAGTTATATTAGTTCCCCGTAACGTGGTTTAGGCTTCTATTTACGTTCGAGGCGCTAGTAGTTTCGATCGCTACGTTAGTCTAATCGTTTCTTTTACTACTACCGTTCGTACAGTCGGTTATCGATTCGGACAATAATAACGATATACTATACAAGGTCGTCAAGCCTATCGACCTTATAAATCTCGTCCTTAACAGCTTCTTTAAGCCCGTCGTAGAAGTAGTCCATGGCGATGTCGTCGTCTAGCTCCAGGTAAACTAAGACGCGTCGAAACTCGTTAACGTACGCCGAGGCAGACTTAGTCTACTTCAGGCGTCGAAGCTCTCTTTTCCGCTCCTACTCGATGTCGGGGTCTTCGAACGTGTTAGTTAAAAGCTAGACGAACGCGTCGTAGTCGTTAAACATCTCCCTAACATCACGTCGCATCTACCCAGGGTTGTCCTTATTTTCGAGGTAGTCCTCCAAGAAGGGTTGGGCCTAATCGTAGGCCGCGCCATCCAGATAGGCGATAGCGGTGAGGACCTTGTCAGGCGCGTTCTTAACATGGGCCTGATGGTACTCTTAATACAGGCGGCACTGCATCAGGTAGGCCTTAAGCCCGGCCTGGTTACCGTCGTACTTCTTAAGGGTAGGGATCTTCGGGGGCTCCTTCTTCTTAGCAGCTTCTAGGAGCTCCACCTAGGCCCTAAGGTCCGTTAAGGCCTAGTTTCCGCGCGCACTAAATTCCTTAAGATCCTTATTTTCTACTCGGAGTTTAACGATTAGTTCCGCCGGATTAGTAGTAGGAGCTTCGGCTTTCGATATAGTGAGTGTTAATATTATTCAGTTAATATACGGTTAAGGTCTAAATAAAAGTCGCTACTATTATTATAAAGGCACTTCCTAAAGGAATAAGTCTCTACTAGGTAATTAGTCTAAGGGAGGGGTTCTTATTTTAGTAAAATAGTAAGAAGGTATAACGGTCGAATAATAGTTAATACGTATAACAGGAGTATAGTAGGTGAGTGATTATATATAATAATAGCACAAGAATACAGGTTCATATAGGTTTATATTTTAGACAATCGGTAGCGACTAAGTCTTCTATCTATCTAGTAAGGAGGAAGCCTTAATCTTATATATCTAACGAACCTCATTCCCGTATAAGGTTCTTCGTATAAGGTCGTATAAGGTTCTTACCCCGAACCTCATTCCTATATGAGGTTTCCCGTATGAGGTTTATGTCGTGCGTTCTGATTAGTCCGCCCGTATTAGTCGTCCTTCGTTCCGGTGTTCTAAAGGCCAGGCTGTCTTCAGCCACACCTGCACCGCCCGCTAGGCATCCTTCGCATCATACTTCCTCCGTTCCCGTTAAGGGGTCGCCTGTATTGTTTCTGGCCTGTTGGCGAGGCCCGTGGGGGCCATGTTCGTAACACTCGTCCATTATACTCTATATACGGAAGAAGTAAGAAGATAAAAACTAGAATAAAAGCGAAAACGCGATCGCGAATATAACGCGCTTTCTATCACAATCACACATACCCTTGATATCATACGAGTATGGGAGTAGAAACGGGATAGTACACGTCGTCTTACACTACCCTAAGTTACCTTAATAGGTTACGTTAGCTGGGATTGGGCTAATCAGCGCTCTAATTCTGTTCCAACCGTTTCTGTTCCAACGACAAAAGAATGTTGTAATTTGATTGGCTCAACGCCCACGTTTCGGGAGAAACGTCCTTAGAATGCCCTCCGAGTGTACGGGCCTAGTCAACAGTTTAATCAGGCTCGGTGGTTAATAGCCTAGACCTGGTTAAACGCGGTGGTTTATAGCCTGAGCCGGATTAGAATTTAATCGAGCTGATATTAATAGTTTAGTAATATTTTTTATTCTTATTATTTATTACTGTTAGAGGGTAATCTCCTGCGTGATCCAGCTCTCTTTTTTTACTGCCAGAGCGTAATCTCTTACGTGATCTAGCTCTTACCCTTTTTTTCTTACTGTTAGAGCGTAATCTCTTATATGATCCGGCTCCCACCTATTTATTGTCACTGCTAGAGCGTAATCTCCTGCGTGATCTAGCTCTTACCCCTAGCTTAACAAATCCGGCCCCGCCCTGACGGCCCAGTAACACTCGCCTACGTGCCGGTGCGGCGCCGAGGAGGAGACCCCGGCCCACGTCCTCTTATCCTGTACAGTAGCACCCACACGGCCGGCCGGCTGGCCACGTACGCCAGCGGACCTAGACCGCCGCCTATAGACGGGCCTCACGGCCCGACCACTCCTCCGCTGGCATATCCGGAGCGGGAGGCTCACGGAGTATAAGCTAGCTAGAGAGCTAGAGAGGTCACCGACGCCAACGTAAGACGACACCACCCCGATATACAATCGCTTATCTCCTATTTATTCCATTCTATTTTGTTTTATTTTGTTTTGTTTTGTTTTATTTAGTTTTCTTCCCTATCTATTAGTAGCCACTTGTGGCTTACTAAACGCACCTGTAACCAGAACACACACCCACTCAGATCTGTGGCAGTTTTTTCCCCAGGAGGGTTCTATCTAGTAGTCGCTAATAGCCAGGATTGGCTGAGAAAAGCGGATAATAATAATAATAATAATGATACTGGATGAAGTTTCATTCCATTTCGTTGATTCCATTCTAAGCTGCATGAAATCGTACCAAACCCCTTTGATTGGTCCCTTGGTGGAGTCATCCGCCCTAGCTGTACACTTCGTGCCGTCGCGGCTCGCTCGGGTATGCGTTAGTCGCATTATTGCTGATGCGGGGTCGCGTGGCTTGGGCTTTGGGTTGTCAACGAGGGACGGAGCATGCCGTTCGATAGGTACGAGATAGCTAGGTTTATCTTTACCAAGTTCCCCTTGCTTCTCTCTTTACTTTTGCAGACACATCCTCTCCTGTCTTTCTTCTGTTCAAAATCAACTAAATTACTGACGAGGCTGCTCTTCCTCATGGCCCAAAATATCAGCAAGTCTACCCTTTTGATTCAGCTCATCACACCTGCTAACTATTAACTCACAGGCAGCACCTCGGCCGAATGGTCCGAATTCGCTCCGTCTTTCATGAAGATGGTGGCTGAAGGCGCTGGAGTTGCCCCGGCTCAAAAGATGGCCGCCGACGCCAACACGGCCTATCCGTTCTCGTCGGCCTCGACGGTCCTCGACATCGGCACAGGGCCTGGGCAAATCCCTGCCGCCATCCTCAAAGCATACGGCACATCCCTCCCCACATCCTCACGTCTCGTCGCGTCCGATTTCTCAACAGGCATTATTGAACAACTCGAGCTGCGCAAGAAAGCCGAAGTCGAACGCGGCGACACTCTCTGGGCCAAGCTCGAAACGAAGGTCTGTGACGCCACAGATCTCTCCGCGTTCGGCGACAACTCCGTCAGCCATGCCTTTGCGGGCTTCGTCTTGTTCATGGTGCCGCAAGCGCGCGTTGCCTTGGGAGAGATCCATCGCGTTCTAACGGACCAAAACGGTGGCGGTTTCTGCGCCCTGAGCTCGTGGCAGGGCAGCGAGTGGATAGACCTCATGAGTTTCGTGAGCAAGGTGCGCCCGGACAAGGTGGTGCCGCAACTTGCGTCGACCTGGCGCACGGTCGAAGGTATTCACGGCGAGCTCAAAGCGACGGGGTTTCGGGACGTCAAAGTCTACCCAGTCGAGACGTACATGCGTTTCGATAGCTACGACGAGATAGCTAGGTTCATCTTAACCAAGTTCCCGGCGATGAAGAGCTTGACCAGCGACATGACCAGCGAAGAGCTTGAGAGGACGCGGGACCTCATGGTTGAGGATATCAAATCGAAGCATCCGGTAGCGCCCGGTCATTTGGTCGGCACGGCGCTCGTCGGGATAGGAAGGAAGTGAGTTGGGAGTATGGGCCTGTTTTTTTTTTTTTTTCGATTCGACCCCAACGATACACCGCCTGCCTCGATATGAGCCGGTCCGCCCTGCAACCCGATCGCACAACAATATACGAGGGCATAATACTACGACAATTGTCTCAACAGTTATATTATTCAATCTTAACATTTAGCAAAGTCCATGAAACCAATTAAATTTTCCAACCCTAACAGTTGATAAACGAGCGGAACACACAAGCAAACGGGACACGTCCCACCTAAATGTCCATCTTCTACCTTTAACATAACATTTCTCCACAACAAACAATGGTACGTACCAACTTCTAAAGAAAGTCAAGTACTCCTATCCATGTAAGCTCTCCAATATACTAAATCTAAACGTCCGGCTGCAGCAAAACTCTACGGCGTCCCATTATCAACCTTAAAAAACAGACTGAACGGCCTACGCGCTCGAAAAGACACTCGCGCCAACTCCTCGAAATTAAAAGAGCTGGAAAAAAAATCTCTACTCCAATACATTCTCGACTTGGATGCGCGAGGATTTCCACCCAGGTTGGCGGACGTGGAAGTTATGGCCAATGTTTTGCTGGTATAGCGAGGCGCAGAACGCGTCGGAAAGCGCTGGGCATACGACTTCGTTAATCGACAACCAGAATTCCGGACGCGTTTTAATCGCTCTGATTACTTCCCTTCTTTTTTTACCGTCTTGGGACTACCAATAAGGTCTGCTCGCGAAGTGGGCTCGTGCCGAAAAGGAAGCCGTCCCACACTCTCTGATATGTAATAAAAACTAACACCGCCCGATGGTCTTTCGCTCGTTAAAGTTGGGCACTTCGACACCACTGCCTTAACCCAGCGTAGGGCAGGCGCCATATTGCCGTCCGCAGCGCGACTTGATAAAGATACCATGTTAGAAAGGTACTTCCCAAGTGGTGGGGTCTCTGCTAGGTGATCAGGCTAGGGGAGTGGTCTTGTTCTTATAATACAATGAGAAGGTGTAACGGTCGAACAATAGTTAACACGTATAAGACGGGTGTTGTGATTATATTGAGGAGGGGCTGAAGTGCACCCTGGAGGGAGGCAGGGGTTTTCTCTTTATTTTTCTTATTTTTTTATTTTTTTTTTTCTTTAAAACCTTTTCCTACTTATTAAAGCTACTCTTTTATCGTTACGTTACTTTTTAATAAACTAGAGCCATAGTAATTTACCAGGCTAGGCCCAACCCCTTTTTATTCTTTTTTTTTTTTCTTTTACGTTTTTACTTTTCTCTTTCGGAGAAGAATCATCGAAGAATAAAAATTAACAAGTTACCATCACATAAAGAAGCATCAAGCAGTGATCAGTAAGAAAACACTCGTAAGTAACATAGGAGAAGTGGCACTTACTGGGCTGTCGCCTAGGGGCTCCTTCCCGACTCAGCGAACACGTCCTCCGCCGTGTAGAGGACCGAATAAAACGAATATCGCATCTACACTTCCTCCCTTTCCTTCCTCGCGGCGAAAGAATTAAATAATATGGCGGCATATGTATAGCTGGGGGACGTGTTACGTGACAAGTGTTCTTTGTGTGGTGTTGTCGTGTGTGTGTGTGTCGGGAGGCGCGCGCCTAGCAGCCTGCTCGGCACCCGCCCTTAATATTTTTTTTTTTTAAATTGATTTTCTTTTTATTTAATCTTAAAATGTAGAATACACTCTAGACTTCCTCCGGCCCGTCTATCCTGTAATTTACTTTCGCTGTGTTAAAATACGCCTCGTACTCAGCGTCGGTAGGTGTCGAGTCGTGGTGGAAATGGCCACCCTGGCCGTGCTCTGAAAAGCAGTGCGTGTGCTCCAGGTGCAGACGCACACCCGGATCGCGCGCGTGCACGACGGACAAGCACGTCAGCGGCGCCGATACGTCAAAGTACTTGAGCCAGTTGTCTTTGTTGTCCGGGAGCCGCGGCTCTTTTTTGAAATCGGGCATGACGTAGATCAAGGCCCGACCACGATAGAACACAAACACGCCGCCGAGACTGACGGGCTGGCTGTAATAGGCGCGGAGCACGTCCTGGATCGCCGCCGTAAAGTCGGGGCTCTCCGATTTGCACCCCTTGGCCACGATCTTGAGTACGTCGCCCGGGGCGCCGTCGCTGCCGTACAGGTTTGTGAGCAGGGCGCTGTCGGTCGACGTCCGCAGTGGCTGGCACCTGTGCGCCAGGGTCCCGGTTGCGATTTCGGTGACCTTGTCACTCGCAGACGCGGGCACGATCTTGGCAAGCCGTCGGAGCAGCCGTGTGCCCTTCCTGCTCCCCATGGTTCGCCTTTCACCACTGGTAACCCACAGCATCCCGTCCCCTTCCGCTGCCACCCGGGTCCTGTGACACTCCCCCTCACACCGCCCTACCATGGCGCTCAATTGCCCCAGCATCCTCCTCCGGCGCCGCCCTCGCAGTTCACCTTGAACATGTTGCTGTAGGCGTCCCTGACACCCCCTATGTCTCCATTCACGGCTATGGTCTCGATGGCAACTGCTGTGGCTACGATTTTGTCGAGCACTTCGTCCTCGGCGTCCATAATCACGGCGTCTGACACCGGCTCCACGTCTGGCACAGCGCCCAGCACCTCGCCCGACACTGCCTCCTCGACCAACACGACTGACGGTGTCGTTATGCGCGTCACACCAGCCATGGGCTCTTTCCGGCCCTTTGGCGACAATGCTGGCAACAATAACAACAACGGCCCCGGAATGCGTCCCACCCTCATCCGATCGGCTAGCTGCCATCTGCTGAGGGCTGAAATCAGCGGGTCCCTTCGCAACCACATCGTTGAGGAGAACAACTCACATCACCGTCTTACCGCTGGCCCCCACCAGGCTGGGCCGTCGACGGCCAGGCCGCCCACCATCTTAGAAAAGGACGAAGATGCGTGCACGACTGCCCTGTCGCCGCCCCCGATCCAGCGTACCAGGTCTGCTAGCGTGACCCAGACCACAAACCATATGCACAATGGCTTTCGTAACTAGCCTCCGCCGCACCCCGAGGTCAACCTCGCGGCCAAGTTGGCGAAGAATGAGTGCTATGGCTTTGCTCACGGCTACCACGCCAAGGGGTGGTAGAGAGAACGGGACAACACTCACTCCCACTTATACAATGCGACACGTGGGGCCGTAATTGTAACAACTTTGCATATCTGATAGAAATGCCGAAAGCGACGGAGAAAATGGGACATGGGATGGAAGAGGATCTGTCGCAAGAGGGTAAGGTGCGACAGGTGCGACAGGTCGGAGGTGCGGAGATGCGGCAGGGGATAGATCCCCCTTGTGCTCTGTGCTTTACGAGCAGGGCCTCTTCGCTACGTTACCAACGACACAGTCTCCCTTCACAGGTTGTGGATTTTCCGTCTTCAGTTTGATTTTTTTTCTTTGTCTTGTGTAGAAGGACATGTATAATAGAAACGCTGCCAGGGTCCCAACGTAGTTGCACTGCTATTTTTCGATTGGGGCTCGTCATAGCCGAGCAGTGAAAATAATAGTACTCTGAACAAATCCTTTGAGAAAAGGGGAGTTGGCGCACAGGCGCAACAACCTTTGCCCCTGCGTCAGGAACGGTCGCCTCACTTTAGACGCGGCGATTGAAAGTCTTCTGCAAAAGTGCGCCGATTATTTCCCCACACACCGATGGATGGATAGAGGAGAGCTGCTTGGCGCTTCCATCCTCTCGCTCACATCGTTTAGTCCTGCCCACCCAAAACCAATTGTGGAGGTCGTGGTATTGTGTGGTTGTGTGGAAGGAGAAGGCCGCGACGAACGGGTGGCACGGCACGGATGACTTCGCAACCTTGTCCCCACTCGCATAGAGGAAAGAAAAGAAGCAACAGAACACACACCAGCCGTCCTCGGGGCACTCCTAGGGCCTGCTACGGCTGGCGTGGAGGTTGATTCTGGTTCTTCCGTTCTTCTGGCTATTTTATCTGTCGCCTAACTTCCTTAAGCAGACAGAAGCAGACTTGGCTGTTAGCGGCGCGCTTCCGCGGTTGAGTCAATAAATATGAGTCAATACTTGCTAGAGCATCGTCTCGTGCTTTTTTCCTGGGTATTTTCGTTCTCCTATTTTCTTTCTCGTCTCGTCTCGTCTCTTTACACCGTACAACAAAGGCTAGCTTGGCAGAGCCTCTGTGAGACCATATCTTTTGTCGCTTTCTCTTACGACCACTTTTCTTTCGGGATGTCTTGGACGTGCGCGCCTCTACAAATACGACGCCGGGTTTGCATGGCTTCGACCCGGCGTCGGTGGAGCGGCAGGGTTCGGCCACCAGAAATAACGATTACAGTGGCACAAAAAGTTATCAAGCTTTGGTAAGTTGATCTCCTTGGTGCTTAGGCATGCGCAAGATTGGTGTGCCTTGTTGTCTGGCCTGTTGTTGAGGCCTCGTGGGGGCCATATTCGTAACAGGTGTACTGAGGTTGGTTGTGACTAATCGTGTTACATAATCCTCCGCCACACTTCCCTTCAGCCACATCTTATCGTGCTGTCTTTATTCCTTTCCATAGCGGGGTTACGTTGCCGCCCTGTCGTGGCCTCGCCACGGAGGCCCGTGGGGGCCATTTTCGTAACACCTTGCTTCTCGTTTCTTTCTCTCTCCACGGTGCCCTACCCTATCCATATCGAGTTTATTATGGGAGTACCATAATAGACAAACACAACAGTCCTTCACACTTTGCATCTGTTTGCAACGATTGGTGCCCGAATATTAATTTCTTTGCCTCTAAATCTACAGGCGAGAATGAAAGAATGATGTTAAGGGCCTTTTCATTTCTGTAATCGGCGCGAAGAACTCGGTAAGGTCCAGCGTGCTCTCGATGCCGTTGGAGTCTATAGTGTCCGTTTTTTTCGGGAGGATGCTTTCTGAATGCCCAGGACGATGATGCTTGGTCTGGAAGGTGCATGGATGATCAAAAGGCCAAATAGAGGAGCTCACCTGCAGCATCACGATAGCTAGAAACAAGGTAGAACGAAGGAATGCATGGCATAAGATATGTAAGGAATGAACTATAATACATGAATATCTTGATGGGATGGGTCTGCCACGGCTACTAGACATAAGAAACCAATATGAAAGTACGCAATTGGCGGCTACGTCTAGCAGTTCTGGTGCATGCAATTAATGTCGTGCTGGGTGTAGCCGCCGCAGCAGGGCCAGGAAGTACAGTCCTCCGGGATTGTGGTCTGGATGAAGCCATTCCAAACAATGTCGTAGACGTCGCAGACCGGCAAGCCAAATACTCCCGGCGTGGCCAGCAAGTTTTGGAAGGGGAAGTCGCCCTTGGTACCTGGCCCGTCAATGATCGTGGTGCTGTCGATGTTGTTCAGATCCATGTTATATCCGTTCTTGTTGCCGTTGAGCTGGTATCCCTGGAAAGAGCTGTCCTTCAAGTTAGCCTAATGCCTCCATGTTTCTCTTCCCTGGAAGTGGAGACATACCTGATCATCATGTCGGCAAAGGTAACGCCCTAGTCTGTGTTGTTTGTTGTGAGCTGTTTGATGCCCTGGGGCAGGTTTAAGTCACCTTTGGAGCACATGTGTGTCTCAGGTACATTGATGAGGTAGAGCGTATAGTCGCCCACCGTGGTGCGGAGCATATCGGCATTCTTGTCCGACAGGCTCCAGTGGTTGGCGCCCTCTACAGTCCTGCACCCAAAAGTCTGTCCGTTGGTATTGTAAATGGGGTAGATGTCCGTAAATGGGTTGGTCTGGTTTTTGGCGCCGGGCTGCACCAACACCACGGGGTGGGTCTGGTAGGATATCTCCCACGACTAGGGGATAATCATGCCGGCGAAGACGGAGAACCATAAGGACTGGGCCATGTCGCCGAGAGACTGGTCCCCGGCGAAGTCCATGGTGTTGATAAAGGCGCCGCCAGTCATCAGACCCAGGATGCTCTGCGTGTCATCGCCGAGGAAGAGATTGACCCCGGTGTCGCGGACGAACCTGACGGTTTGGTTATAGATGGAGGACAGGTTGTTGCCAAGCTGGGCATTGTCGTTCATCTGGATAAGGGAAGCCTGACCGGAGTCTCTGGCAATGGCGATGGCGCTGGTGGTCATCTGGGCTACCGAGGCTTGGGCCCAGGCGAGGTTGTCTTCGCGGCCCGTGACGAAGGGCAAGCTCTTGAGCACCTTGATATAGATGCCCGACAAACTTATGCCGAAGACCAGGGAGAAGACATCGAGGATGATGTGAAGGATCTGGCTGTCTTCTTCGTGGGTGCGGACAAATGTCTGAGCCAGAAGGTCCATCTTCATCTCCAACTCCAGGCCTGCGACGTTGACCGCATCGTACAGGGTGGAGAAGTAGGTCTGGAGGGAGCTAAATGAGTCAAAGATGAGCCCGCCGGCCGGGCAGTTGGCATCGCAGACGCCGATGGCGGGGCAGTTCTGGTCGTTGGGTGTTACGAGTACGGCCCCCACGAGGCCTCGACAACAGGCCAGACAACAAAGCACGCCAACCCCGCGCACGGAACAACCCTAATGCGCGTATCCGGGCAGGGATACGGCGGATGCAGCCTGGAAGGTGCCAGCCACACTTCAGCCGCATAGGATAAAAAGGGACTATCACCAACCAACCAATCAGAATACACGAACAAAGGATCATACGAAGAATGATCCACGACATGATCCAAGAATGAACTACATGATCATACCGGGAATGATCCAAGGAAAGATCCACGAATGATCACAAATAGATATATAAGACTGAGGCTTCCTCCCAGCTCACTAGATAGAAGACTCAGCCGCTACCGATTGTCTGAAATACAAACCTATCCATCCTATATTCCTGTGCCCTCATTGCATACAATCACCACACCCATCACCCCCGTTATACGTGTTGACTATTGTTCGACCGTTAGACCTTCTCATTGTTTTACCAAAACAAGAACCCCTCCCCTGGACTAATCACCTAGCAGAGACCCTCTCCCTTGGGAAGTGCCTTTGTAACAAAACTAATAATTTTACCGATATTCAGGGATATTATTCAGAAAAGCCCCACTACATCTAGGGGGCTTACATAGCCAATAACATTATCGATTCTTAAGGAAATTCTTAAAGAAACTGCAGGGGTCTTACGCAGTACATTCTTAAGTATCGTGATAGCATATTAAGCGAGGGATACTTTAAAGTAAGAGGTAAGTAATGGAAAAGCGACGATACACACCTAGAGACGTGACTACTTCCGTAGGATAAACTCAAGAATTCCAAGCGGGGCGCCAGGGACAACATGCACATTATTCAGCTCGAACCGCTCGTCTGCCCGCTTAACTACGCTTAGCCAGTCCTCCACCTTCCGCTCCTTCGAGTTAAACAGAGAATGCATCTGCAAGTCCACGGCTCCAAGCAGCTTCCGGATCGAAAGCGGTGCAGCCGGCTTACCCGTCTCGTCGTAGTCGGGCGGCAGGAGGATGTCGACGATAATAAGGCGCGCCCCGGGCTTCATGGCCGGTAGCAGATTATGCAGGATCTCAATCACGTATCGGTCTGGCCAGTCGTGGAAGACGGACTTGACCACATACGCCTCTACGGAAACGTCCTGCTGCGTGAAGAAATCGTGGGCCTGGAAGGTTACGCGCGGGGTTAGTTCGGCGGGGACGTTGGCGTCGAAGGCGGCTTTGGCGGCAGGGAGGTCCTGCACGATGAGCTTGAGCTTGGGGTGCTTGTTGGCCAGGAGAACGCTGATGTGGCCCGCGGAGCCGCCGAGCTGAAGAGTGGTATGGTCAGCCGGACGTCTTGTCTCAGGCTGGGGGTGATCACCCCAGATGGCGGCGAATTGGCGGGCGGGTCAAACTTACGTCAACGATAGTAGCCTCTCCAAGCGCTTCCCAGTCATATGATTCCAACACAACATCAATACCGACCGCCGATGTCAGCGTAATTGCCTGCATCGCTTCTGCGAAGCGCTTTGCGCGGTATCCCTTCGGCAGTCCGGGCTTCTCGTGCTGATCCAGGAAGGCCCAGCAATCGATCTGACGCTCCTTCCCGTCCTCATACCCCATCGGCCACGCACAGTGTGCTACGTCCTCGCTGGCGATCGTCGTACCGACGAAGAACTTGTTCAGCGCGTCAACGCCGCGCGTGACCGACGGCTTGGCATCCTCCATGCAGTGCGCGATAAGGCTGCGCACGAGTGGCTCGCGCACGCAATACGCGGTGGTAGAGGTGTGGACGACGCGGTCCGACCCTGGCGTCTCCTCGGCGAACATGTGGTTCGTCATAGCGTAGCGCAAGATGCGCCGTACGATCGATTCTGGCAGCCTGGTGTGCGCGGCGATGTCAGCGTAGCTGGCGGAGCCGTCGACAGGGACGGCGCCGTAGAAGTTGAGTTGGCTGAGCGCATCAAAGACGAAAGGATCGTGGTTCAGCTCGAACGACTGCTGGAAGATGTATTCGCTCGGCCCCGTGGCCAGGTGCAGCATGTCCATTAAGGTCTCGATTAGCTGCAAGCGTGGGACCTGGATGTCGGGCGTAGGCGGCAAGGCGACCGGGCCATCTGCCGCAAAGGACGGCTCTGGGTGATTGACAGCTTTGAGCTGCATGCTGAGCTCCTTGGAGAGCTTGGCGACCGTCGCGCCGAGGCTTTCTAGGGTGGGCTTCTCCTCAGCCATTTTCGCGGGGATGAGGCGTGTGCTGCTCTGGAGATGTCGGGCAGAGTCAAGGATGGGTATGATAGCAGGCCGGTTTTTTGGGGGGCTGCCGGGATTATGTAACGGTCTAAACTGTAGATCTTTTCCAGCTCGCTATCCGAAAGCTCAAAAACCTAGACGCTTGGGAACGAAGGATACTGGCTTGGAGGTGGCTATGAAATCTCAGTGACCACCTTGATGACTGCCGCCTCTTGAAGTCCAACCACCCGCGTTAGCTTCAGTTCTTATTAGCTCACGGCAACTGGGTCTACAGTCCATTGCCGCGCTAAATTCTGACATGGTGCTTAGTGCTGAGAAGAGGGGAGTACATAGTTCTTTTTTCTCGCTATTTTATCTTCTGAACAACTCCACATTTACACTTGCTCGCGTTCTAGTAGTCGGCGGCGTAGTGGGCCATCTTGTTGGCCATGTGCTGGCTTAAGTATCTACCGCAGACACCTCGTATACGTTTCGGCTAATACACTCACTATGACTCTACGTAGCCATACTGTGTTGTTTAATTGAATAAGAGAATTCTATAAAATCATGTCAAATATTCCGAAAATTGTGGTAGGACCCACTATCCACTCGACAAATCAGACGCCGTGCACCACAAAGTTGTGCGTACTTTTTGGTTATTATGGTTGTAAGATACTGTTTGTATGGGAATCCCATATAAAAATATAAAAAAAGGGGATGCAAGGTCAGAGGAGGATGGGGCCCTCGCACTTACACTATACACGCAAGACAAAAAGAAGCCTTCGCGAACTTGGGGTCTAGCTGCACTGATGATACGTTGGTTGATGACGGACAAGGAAAATGTGGTCCTAAAGAGTGCCCGTAAGCAGCAACGTCATTACTGCCATCCAATAAAAGATGATAATACCTAAACAGAGCATAAGAATAACTGCAGTCAGCTTACGACGTGGCAACACTAACTACTCCGTACCTCGGCGGAACAAATTAATAAGCATCTACAGTTAATTACGCAGCAATGAAGCTACTCTCGCTCTACTCTTTCAAGTCCAGGCCTTGCCTCTGCTAAATTCGTGTACGACGTAGAACCAGCCTCTAAAGGCTGGCGTTGTACAGCCCTAAAACACGTAAACGCCTCCTTGACCTTGTGCGCACCTTTCTCGTCATGCTGTAATCCCAAAGGGGACTGCAACGGATCAGACCCATAGACGGCCTAGGCCGACAGCCCAGGTCGCCCGAATGGTAGACGAGTCGCGTACGACGCCGCCGGCCCTGTGCCTAAAAAGCACGGACCGCCCCCTTTTCTGTGAATAACCTACATGCTACTTACGAAGCTTGTTCCTTTTCTTCTTTTCATCTTTAGCTTTAGAATAAACCGCTTGTAGCCCTATTCACGTTAAAACTCGCAGCTAGATCGTTAGCCCTTCAAATGAAGAAGGAAA
The DNA here is from genome assembly GCA_021397985.1 of Sporothrix dimorphospora. NCBI lineage: Eukaryota > Fungi > Ascomycota > Sordariomycetes > Ophiostomatales > Ophiostomataceae > Sporothrix > Sporothrix dimorphospora. The sequence goes on from WOUA01000091.1 coordinate 24,398, forward strand.
AGTACGAAGTCAGATCATAAGAAGAGAACGTACCTTGAAGATCGATGCCGGCAAGAAGACGGTGTCAATTCGTGGAGCACAGGCATAATATCTAGGCTGGCGACGTCGCGAGTATCGAGACAATCATTCCGTTCCTAAACACGTAAAATCTCCGATACGAAAAACCGGCCAGTAGCATGTAGGCCCAGTTCAACATACCTTATACGTGCGCCGTGGCGGTTCTATTTCACTGGATCCGCTTAAGGGATTTTTAGGACACTACTATTACAAGGCCCGAGGTTTAGGAATTCATACTAAGGGTGTCGATAAGCATACTACCGGGGAGTGAACGCACGGACAAAATGCATTTAGAGATGCCGTGCTACAAAAAATCACACGTCACTCTAAGGATTTCTTTAAGCACGAACGGTACGACCGTCGCGGAGAGGCAACACAACCACTCACTACAGATGAGGAGTAGTTCAAGTTCGAAGACTACACCAGTAGTGTATTGAAACTAAGCCAAACGAAGCAAGTTCTTGAGCTTTTGGAAAACTTGGGTAGTGTGACGGATATTACGGCTGTAGTAGATTTGTTAAGATAACGAATGTTCGTATTACTTAAAGACCTATTGGAAGACTGGAATTACATTTGCTGGCGACAGCACGTTAAATTTTGTACGTTAGGTACAAAGTAGTCTGGTATAATAGAGAGGAGTTTATTGAGCTATCTTTGTACTAGACGTGCAATCTTTCACAGATTTCGACATGTAAATACGGAGTATTATTAGTCCGTATTATCTTAATGCAACGTGTGTCGCCTGTCGCGTGGTCTGTTGATTATCCGCCGTTTACGCTTTCACAAGCCACCTCAAATAAAACGCCTATCTTTATAGTTGTAGACAAACAAATAGGCATTCATTTCCATGTGCTCACTCACTTCCTCAATTAATATAACGTCGGTACATCTCAATCAAAACTCAGTAAAAAATCAGTATGACGACTACACCACAGCTGCGTGTCCTTTTCTTCGATGTCTTTGGGACGTGTGTAGCCCAGAGGACGCCGGTAGCGGACGAGCTGTGGAGAGCGGCTCAAGAGGCGCTGGAGTCGGGTGCGTCGTCGATCAGCAGCGAAGTCCGCACCAAGGCGATGGAGATGGTATGATGGTTCCGCGACCGGTTGAGCACTCCTGCAATACCTAATTTCTTCTCTAGACATACGAGCAGTGGTTTGAGTTCGGAGGGGTTAGTATTTCACGAAGGAAGCAACATTAATATCACGGATCCGAGCAAGTGCTAACAGGAGCAGGAGTGGAACAAAGAACACGAATTCGTTCGCCGCAGCATCGCAGAACACGGCACGGTGGACTGGAGGGCAGCCGACCAGCATCGCATTGAATTGCTGCCCAAACTCCTCGCACGCCGCGGCCTAGTCATTCCCCCCGATGGTTCCGGCACGGCGCTCCAGGTCGGCGAGGGCTCGCTCTGGAACGAGGCGCAACTCGAGCATCTCGGCCGCGTCTGGCACCGTCTCAGGCCCTGGCCCGACACTTGCCGTGGCTTGGACTTGCTCAATGGGCAGTTCTCTACTGTGGCCCTGAGCAACACGTATAACGACTTGCTAGAACACCTGGTGGCGCACAGCAGCCTCCCCTTTACGCGTATTTTTTCCTCCGACATGTTTCACTCTTACAAGCCGAACCCCAAGGTATATCTCGGAGCGGCCGCCATGATGGGCGTAAAGCCCGAAGAGTGCGGGCTCGTGGCTGCGCATCTGAATGATTTGAAAGGTGCGAAAGCATGCGGATTCTACGCAATCTATCTTGAGAGGCCGCTGGAGGAAAAGAACCCAGAGTTGCGAGAGGAAAGCATTCCGGACATGCGGATTAAAGAGGATGAGGAAGGATTTGTTGCCCTTGCCGAGCGTTTAGGAATCCATGTTAGTTAAACGACTGTAGTTAAACATGTCTAGAGCCTTTCCATCAGTTTTGCACCAGTTTACATTATTTCATTCTGAAGACTACAAAATCGACGCGGCTTAAGCGGCACCGACTACAGACACAGGCAAAATTCTAGAGGCACGGGGGTAAAAAATATTTGAGAGTCGAGTAGGCTAAATGCCCTCTGAAGGCAGTCGCTTAAAGATGGCTGCGCACAACATCACGAAGCTCCTCGAGCTCACCATCCATAGGTAAAAACGTACATTTTCGCAAAACCGAACATTAGTACCCCAGTAACATTCTCTTTTTCAAATAACACTTAATTTTGTTTTCCAATAGCCTACCTATTCTCGCGCGTTTCATTATCACGCTCATAATAGGCTTGACTCTAAAAGAAATTTAAGATAGTTGTTGTCAAGTGATTTTTAAAAAGAAAACAAAAACAGAACCAGAAATAGTGACTGACAAAAAAATCCGTTTCGAGAAATATCCGGCCCCCGCGGAAAGAAAATGGCGAGGGAGGGACGGGTGCAATGGTCCCTGTCACAAAATAAAAAGGGGCATTCAAAATGATTCTCCTTCAATCACTCTAACTACTAGCCCTCTAAATATATATTCAAGAGATTGACCTACGGCTCGGGGTAAGGAGAAAAGAGAAAGAGAGAGTAAAAAGGACAGCGCACGCAGTTCAAAAGCAGTCCTTTTCCGTATTTAATCTTATTCGCTTATGTCTCATGGGCGCTCCGTTAACCTTGGCCACCTATTCGTTTCCTTGTCTTTACTTGTCCGGCCTCCTTCACCTGGCCACTTTTTATTTCCCAGCCTAAAGATGCACGCCATTTGAGGTGCCTCAAGCAAGAATCGTACTAACTATTGCTTAGAGCGCGCAATTCAACTGGCCGCACGTAGGTCCACCGCTTCCATCTGGCCGGACTCGTAGGACAAGGAGCCAATCAGCCCGCGCCTCGTTATCTATTGTAGTAGTCCTTGTAAAGTATAATACTAGCCCGGTCTCCATACAGAGAATGCGTTGAGAGAATGGACAGAATATGTCTTACCTCAACAGCCTTTTGTGTCTGTCAAATTCTGTCTTTTCTCGCACCAGTTGGAGCTCCAATACAATCCCTGCAGTCTTTGCCCAACAAAGTTTACGATACTCGTCTACACGCGGCACGCACGAAATTTTTGCTGGGCGAGCCAGCATGCTTTCTGCCGCACTACGCTACACTTCACTTCAGCTCCATAAGCGTTCTTCATATACCGTTAAGCTCCTCATCCACGCTTCGTCAACTACCGCTCCACTATGAGCCAAGTAGCACGATTCGCAACTGCATGCCGTACTTGCCGCCGTCGCGGCAGGAAATGTGACAGGACTCTCCCACACTGCCTGAGCTGCGATCGCAGGGGGGTCGTATGCGAGGGTTATCACATGCGCTGGGTTGGTGTTGCTGCTAGAGGCAAGTGGGCAGGAAAGCCATATCGTGGTGAAAGCCGGAGTGACGATAGCACAGAAGGACACGGAAGCGCTACTCATTGCTCAATATCACATCCCAGCCCTTTCTCGCCAGATGCTGCGCCGGTGTACCCGAGATCTACGGCCAAGAAACTCGAAGCGAAAAGCAGCAGTAATGGCGTCGGCAGCAGCGGCCGAAGCGGCGATATCTTTTACAATTGCCAAGAGCCGCAGAGTCCATTCTCACTTCACGATTCAGAATCGCCGGGATCAGTTGTGGCTCTAGGGCAGTCTTTGGGGACGGAGCGGCTCGAAGGGCCCGATCCCGATACAATCCTATCGACATATCTGCTGCAACAGAGCTGTGGCAAACTGTGTGCTGCAATGCCTCCTCAGGATAGCCTTCAGGGACTCGTCAGCTACTGTATGTGAATGTTGGGAGTGTGGAAGGACCAAAACAAGATATACATGTACCGAGACGCTGACGAAAGGCCGTGAGCTAGATTACCATGAGATCAGCGCCAAGTTCTACGTCGGAACGGGGCTTCCAGATACGCCACACCTGTATCACATCCTCCCTATGTGCGAGCAAATCATCCCGGTACGGTACCTTGTTGCAGCTACTGCGTCGTGTCATCTAGCAAACCGGCTAGGAGATGACAGCATCCAGAGAAAAAGCCTTCAATTGCGGATAAAAGGGATGGGGTCGCTGCGACAGAGCTTAATTGCAAATGGCAGCGCAGCCGCCGTGGAATCTCTTGCAAGCATCATGCTCCTTACACAGCTTGACGTACGTTTTTGGTATCTAAAAAGTTTTATCGTTTATGTCATCATATTTCGTTCGCTGACATTGTTGTAGATGTGCTCTGGCGATTGTATGGAGCTAGACACGCATCTTAGAGCTTCGATATCCATAATCAAGTCTCTAGGCTCTGATGGAACCGACAGAGCTTTTTTTCAGCAGCGAGTGGCATGGTAAGTGAATTCTCGCCCGTTTTTTTTGTTACTGTCCAAGACTGACCGCATGCAGGATGGACATTATGGCGGCGACCACTGCGTCACGTATGCCCTATTTGGACTCGGCCGATGTGAAAGCTGCTCTGAACAAATTTCGCACGCCACAGGGTAGGCGACAATGGGGGTTTGATGTTTTTTACTGCCCAATCGACCTGTTTGAGCACATTGCCGACATTACTGTCTTGCACAAACTTTATGTTGGCAGAAAGACAGACACAGGAGAAGAGATGCAGCAGACAGACTCTGTGTTGGAGAAGGCGCTTCGTCTTGGGCACTCGGTTCGCTTGTGGAGCCCTCCTTCGGACTGTGCGTCAGGACCTCGATTTCACACCGCTGAAGCCTGGCAATCGGCAACTCTTCTGTACCTAACCCGACTCTTCGATCTGCCAGACGAGACTTTTGATGTCCCATCTCTGGTAAGAAGCATATTTATGCATGCCAAGGCCCTTGGCACCCATACCGGTTGGAGATATTCGCTGCTGTGGCCATTATTCCATGCGGGCACGACATTGTCACTAAGTAGTGACGAGGGTAAAGAGCAAAGAGCTTGGCTTCAGGACGAACTCAGTTCCCAGTATAAAGCACTTGGCTGTTGCCACCCAAGGAGTGCATTAAGCGCCCTAGAGAGCTCTTGGGGAACCATTGAAGATGCCCATCACTGCCATGATCTGGATCCAACGGAGGATGGGTGTAGGCACCGGCTCATGCTAATCTAGAAAATAAATACGATTATCTTCTCTCTGTTTATTTGTGTTAGACCTTTAGATTGAGTCATTATTATGCTACGTGCCGACGATACTGAATTTTGAAGCAATGAAATAGCTGATATTAAACAAGCAAGACCGCATTATGTGAAATGTGGCAGGTACAAAAAGTAACCCAACTAGAATTAATGCTGTTGCAGGTGTCACAAAGAGCATTCAAATGGCGTAGATGGAACTCAGTGGAACCACCCCACTGTATTTGTATTCAAATCTCTCTTTTTATGAAGTCTACTTGGCAAACATCTACTTGGACGGGTAGTGCTTTCTGTAGATCGCATCGATCTCACTTAAAATATTGTCCTTGGTCTTCGGACTCGCCCAGGAAATTTCGACGGCATATCTAGCAATTTGAGTCATCTCCTCGTCTGTAAAACCGCCGAGGTGCTTTGCAAGCAGCATGCAGTGCAGGATCCAATAGTCCTCCATATATGCAGGATCATCGCTGCCAATGCACAGCGAGATTCCGGCATCAAAGAGGGTTCGAATGCCAGAGCCAATGAAGTCTGCTGACTCGTGCCGCAAATAGGCACTCGGGCACAGGGTCATACCGCAATTATGCTCCCGAATCAAGTCCATCAGATTCTGGCTTTCGGCGGCATTGAGTCCATGATCAATGCGCTGTGCACCAGTGCCAGCCACAGTTGACGCAACCTGCCGGATATGCTCATGCGTGTCCTTCTGTCCTACGTCACAGTGCGCCGTGATGTTGAGCCCATCCTTTCTGGCTAGAGAAAAGACCTCCTCAAACAGTGAAGGAGGGCGGTCATATTCGTTAGAGTCAAGCCCAATCCCGATAATCATATCACGGTATGGCAGCGCTGCCTGGTAATGTTCCATGGCTGATTCGGGGGTCAGGTCGCGGAGAAAGCACATCGTCCATGCCGATTTGATCTGATATAACCAGTCAATGTTTATCAGCTTCACGACACGCGGCATAAACGAGAATTGTAGAGAAAAAAAGGGGAGGAGGATTCACTCACGTTCAGTTCCTTCTCTGCTTTTCTCTGTGCCTCTCTGAAGCCATCCATCATGTCTTGCCACTTCACCCCACGGCTTGTGTGGCCTTGGGGATCAAAGAAAGGTTCGCAGTAGCGCACGTTCATGGCCGCGGCACGCTCGAAATAATTCATGGCAAGTTCAAAGAAGTCTTGTTTTGTCTTTAGGACCTGAAAGCCCTCATAGTATGCTTCGAAGAAGAACACAGTCTCTGAAGCCACCCCTCCCATACCTGGTCGCGGAGTGATTGAGTTGAAGGCTTGCAGCAACGCCTCGTAAGACGTGATCTCCGGGCCCTGCGACTTGAACCTCAACGGCACACCGTTTCTCTGCGCCAGCTTCCATCTCAGCTCCGGAGAGAGTGTGCCTTCGATGTGCACGTGGAGCTCGACTTTTGGTAGATCCTGGACAAAGGTGTCATTATTGGCCAACAGCTCTTCTCTCAGTTTGTGCCGAGCATCGAAAGTGAGCACATTCTCATATCCCGGAGTGGTATGGAATTTTTGTGCTGCCATGTTGCCGTTTTCCGAATTGGCGATGAGAAGGAGGTGTGAAAAAAGTATCTCCAGCTAGGTCTCCCGATGCCTGATGTTTCTCAGAGCTTTCGACGTATCGATGCGGCTAGACAAAGAGATATAAGTACAGGTAAAGAACAGCCTGTTCTTGAACATGCCTTGACGCACCTCGGAGCTTACACGGAATCCTATCTTTGTAGCTGCAAAATGGTGTAAAGCATCTCTATTTCTGTCTCTTGTTTCCAGGTATACGATAAGCAGTCTCAATATCCCGGTGCCCAATGAACAGCACGCGATTAAGTATCTAGAGGTCACTGAAATAGTAGCCCCTTTTGGACTAGCCGGGATGATACGACGTGCTCCATACGCTTGTTCTGGTCACTGAAATAGTAGCCCGTCTAGTACTAGACTGTGACAATACAACGTATCCTGTCCGCAGAACGAAAATGCAAATGTGCCAGAGGGCTGGGCCAGGAGGTGACGCGGAAAGCTGATAGCTAATACAACGTATTCTCTACAGAGGTAGCGATATAAATTTAGATAGAAGAAAGGCGGGATAAGCTCGGCTGGATTTAAAAACTGGCCCGACAGATAGGTGTAAATGCCAAAGTTACCAAAAGCGGAAAAAGAGCAAGTTTAACCCAAGCTCAATTATTACAACTTAACCGAGATCGCCTTACGTTTCAATTAGAAACACATCATTTCTACTCGTCTTGGGCAGTCGGTAACATTACCATCGAGAAATATCGATCCACCGGCGGAGACTAGAGCGGTATGGAGCAAGCCTAGCCTTGTTGTATCTTACCTCGTAGCCGCTCTCACCCGAGCTCGGCCGTGATACATTACGACAGAACAAACACACTTGAGAGACACATCACACGCGTCAAAGACTAGGTCATATGTGCTGGAAATGGCTTACGGATGCTAGAAAAACCACGCTTTCCCTCTCTTATCGCTGATGGTTGAATTTTCTATCGCTTCTACTCCATATAACTTTTCTCGCAGCATTTCCACTGGAAAAGGTTTTCTGCTTCCATTGTTTTCATCCTCAACCTACCTCGACTACGCCGTTGATAATATTCTACACAATGGAAGTGCCGCCGCGATCTTGGCCCGCGTGGCCTGAGTTCAAAAATATCACTACAGAGTACACCGAGGACGCCGACTTCATGCGCGTCAAGAAAGAGATTATTGCACAGTATGGCCAAGCGGCACTGCGCAAGAGCTGGCTCGCCGTGTGCCACGAGCTGGACGAGGTGACGGCTCAGCTGGCTGCCGCCGGCTCAGCTGCCATCCCGGTTTTTGACCTGGGCCATGTGGTCGATGATGGCCTGACAGAGAGCGAGAAAAAGCTGGTGCAGAAGCACGGTTGTCTGATCGTGCGGCAGGTCTTGTCCGAGGAAGAGGCCCGCAAGCAATACGCCGCCCTGCAGCGGTACATGAGTGACAACCAGCCTCAGGTCCAGGGATGGCCGGCCGAGAGCCCGTCCATGCTGCTGCTGTACGACTCGCCTACGCAGGTCGCCATCCGCACACACCCTAACCACCTAGGCCTGCAAACAGCCTTGAACAGGCTGTGGCATGATGCATCTAAAGTTTCTTCGCCCGCACCGCTGCTCTACTCCGACGGAATCCGCGATCGGCCTCCAGGTTCGCCCTTTCTGGGCCTTGGACCGCACATCGACGCCGGCAGCCTCAGTCGATGGGCAGACAGCGCTTACCGCCAGTCATACCAGCACATCTTTTCAGGCACCCCGGAACAGCACGACTGCTACGACCTCCAAGCACGTCTCGACGCCGACCAGTGCCTTTTTCCAGGCATCGCACACTCGCGTGTGTTCCGCACTTTTCAAGGGTGGACCGCTCTGACGCCAGCAGCACCACGGGCTGGCAGCATCTTGCTGTACCCAAATGTGCGTGCAGCCATCGCGTACACGCTACTACGGCCGTTCTTTCGGGCACCCAAAGCGGAAGACGATCTACTTGATGCAACAAAGTGGGACTTTGATGCCGAGAGCCCATGGTTTCCTGGCACACAGAAGCCGTATAGTCAGACGCTAAGTCGGTCGTCGCACCCACACCTGCGGCTCGAACAATGTCTCGTCACGGCCCCGGCAATGCGGCCAGGCGACAGTATCTGGTGGCACACAGACGTAAGATGATTACATTCCCTAGCATTACTAGTACTCATGCCATGTTATGTTTTGTTTTCTCCTCGAAACTAAACTCAAAATGATGAAAATATAGCTTATCCACGCCGTGGACACCGAGCATCTGGGATCCGAAAACGCGTCCGTCGTGTACATCCCTGCTTGTCCGACCACACCCATTAACCGGACGTACATCAAGGCGCAGCTGAATGCAGTCTTGGAGGGTCGTCCGCCACCAGACTACGAGTCGTCGGCCTCTCTGCTGAGCGAGAAAAATTTTATGGGATACACTGGATTCGTGGGGCTTGGTGACGAGGCAAAGGTCGCTTTGGGATTTGCCGTGTAAGGAAGAGCTCTGGGGTTTTTGTATGGCTCGGACAATATAGATGATTTGAAAAATAAGTAGAACTATGAAATCTATTCTTATAGGAGAAAAGTTGTCGAGGTAAAGCTGCTTTTGAAGAGATCATAGAAATGATAAAAACATTTGAAAGTATGAAGTGCTGTGCTTCACATTATTTTGTAGCCCGTTCTACATTGTGGTTTTTACGACGTTGCAGGAAGCCCATTCGAGCTGTAGACCATTCCGCGGGGAATATCGACGGCACGCTAAGCAATTTTGTTCCTGGACTTGAGCTGGTCTAGGTAGTTGGCACAATGGAGAACCCCCTATGTTCTCTCGTGCTGCTGTTCGTCGGAGTCCGTACCGTCGATTTCTAGCAGCAGACGCGAAAGCGTTGGCAGGCAGCCAGCAAGCTTTTTCGTCAACCAGCGGACGACGAATAAAGGACGAAGAAAAAACAGAGAAATAGCAGAAAAACGTACTGCCGACTGCGCCGTGCTATCGACTACACTGACTGCTGATACGGATAATCCCCCTAGCCGCGTCCATACACTTGACTCGGAGACCCACGCAACGAGGGCGGTGACGACGACGACGTCGTCCATATTTTCTGCAGTAAGCGGTTAATAATCAGGACCTTGTCATTTTCAAGCAGCCCGTGGACACGGCTGAGGCGTGGAACTGCTGGTATGTGAGGGAAGTACGCACAATCACAACGATTACGCGCAGACACGACCTCGCCTCCATGAGTGACACTGGAAAGTGCGAGGAAGTCGTGGGGCGTCACGTAGGGCCGGTGAAAAGGCACTTCCAGCCAATTGTTCACAACCAAGATCCACCATAAGCAGTGACACTACTCGCGGTCTAGGCCGGGCTGTATGGGGTTTGGATATTGATGGAGGCCAAGCTTTTAGGAAATGCGGATGGTACAGGGCCAAAGTGTCTCGTACATGTTGCCGTCACCCATGTTGTGGAAGCAGAATCCCGTTATGCAATATGGCTAAAGTTCGCTGCCTAACTGCGGCAACCCCGCGCGTATCGTCCAGAACATCAACGTTTCTAGCTTCAAACTGCTCGCTGATTTGATGGCGCGTCTCGACGCGCTCGGTAAGAACGGCGACTAGCCCGCACATCGATCGTATGATGATTTTTTTAAAGTGAGCGTGCATAGAACAGAGCCTATGTCTCTCTTTTTTTTAGCTTTGAGTAAAAAAAAAGGTAAATATGAGACCAAATTATTCCATATAAAATTGACTTGATGACGGAGTACTAGTAGATATGCTTTATATGCTCTAAAAACAGAGGCGACTAACTAAAATAAAAGCGTATGAACATAGGTTGATATACCTCACGTTACTTTTACAATTCCTCGGTGTTTGTATGAGTAAGCGCCTTCTCGTTGTCCGTCGAGACTGGTGACTCGGATGCCTCCGTGTCGGCATTGTGAACAAGATCTGTTGTTCCTTCAAATTTCCGGTTAATCTCCTCAAGGGTAAGGCCGGACGTCTCGATAAATAAAAAGTAGGCGACGACGAAGAAGAAGACGTCCATCGCGCCATTAGCCATGTAGAACTTCCAGCCCAGGTTTTGCATAGCGTAGGACATGGCAAAGGAGGCCATTAGTCTGCAAAAGGACTCAGGTGAGCAAAGTAGAAATTATCACCACATAGTAGCTTCAATTTTATGTGAATAACATACCCGAAACAACAGTTAAAGAAAGAGAAGAGTGCAATGCCAGCAGCACGTAAATTATACTGGGAGACCTCTGTAGGATACACGCCGGTCATAGGCGTAATAGCGAATGAGTAAAAGCCCTGGAATAAGAACATGACGGCAATGGCGCCGTAAATGCCAGAGGTGTTGTCTGTGGCTCCGTATTCTATGAGACTGATTAGTAATTTGATAATGGTAAAGAAGAGACGAAGAGAAGGAGAACGCATTATTACTCTTGATGAGGCCGCCCAGAATGAAAATTGTGACAGTCATGCCGCCGATACTGTAAAGCGTCTGTCTGCGGCGGCCAAATTTTTCGAGGGTTAAACTGCCGACAATGGCCACGACAAAGGACCAGCAATTGAGAATAACAGTAATTTGCGTCTGGGTTGTCGTGTCGGTGATGCCCGCCTGGTCGAGAATTTGCCCGAGGTAGAACGCTACGACAAAATTGCCGAACAACTCCACCATGACACCGAAGGAGATGAGGATGGCGAGCCGTTTGCGGTTGGCCGGCGTGCTAAAGAGCTCCACCCATGGGTTTTTGGGATACTGCTCCTTCTCATAAGCAATGTTCCTCTCGAGCTCGTCGAAGCTTGCAGCCGCTTTGAGCGAGGATGGATCGCCTCCGCCCTCCATGATAATCAGCACTTCACGAGCATGGTCAAATTTGCCTCGGCTGATGAGCCAGCGAGGCGACTCAGGCACAAATGGGAGCAAAGCCAGTGCCATGAGGCTGGGAATGAACTGCAACAGCGACGGCAGGCGCCAGGCCCACGTGGACTGCATGTACTGGCTGCCGAAAGTGATGATGGAAACTATAAGGCTGCCGACGTAGTAACAGGCGTAGAAAAGGCCCAGCACCCAGCCGCGCGTGGTCGCCGGGAGCAGCTCAGCAAGCAGGGCGGGAGCGGCAGCGCCGGACACCATACCGCCGATACCGACGATAACGCGGGCAATGATGAACATGGCCGAATTCTGGGCGGCAGCCTGGAGGACGATGCCGATAAAGCAGATGACAGAGGCAATATAAATTGCACATTTGCGGCCCAATATGTCGGTGATGGGCTGCACGATAAAGCATCCTAGCAGGTTACCAATCCACGCCGCGGCGGTATTGAGGCCCGTCGTGGTCGTGTTAAGCCTAAAGTAGTCCGTGTATGAAGGAAGTTCGTTCAGATTATTCATAACCGAGGAATCATAGCCCATTGTCTAAAGAGGGCAACCATTAGCACGTTGGATCACGAGACCGAAACCTGAAGGGATGACATTTACTGCAGAGTTAACGACCGAGACCATGACGAGCAGCGTCGTGAGGAGTGGCCCATTCTTTGGAACCAGTTTGGAAACATAGCGCCGTTCCAAGGTAGCCATCGTTGCTCAAAGATGCAGAGATTTGCCTCTGGAGGTGGGTGATGCGTCTAGTAACGGTCGGTGGTAAACTGTCAGACAACTTGGCGACAATTTGTGGAGAGCTTGAGGTGACAACTTCTGTCAACAGCCTTGTGATTGAATTGTGGTGAGTAATAGCGTCGTGTAATAGTTGTGTAATTGAACCCGACCACGGTCGACTACATATATAGTTTAACAAGAATGGGGATTCCAAGAGTCAAGAGTTAATAACAACAATCCGTCCGAAGATAAAACAGCAAATGTACCAGAGGGCTAGACTAGGAGGTGGTGCAGGATGTTGATAACCGATACAACGTACTCCGTCCGCAGAACGAAAATGCGAATATGCCAGAAGGCTAGGAGGTGATGTGTGCAAACGAACGTATCGCCTCAGTGGAGCTAGCGTGACTGAAATATATGCCTCTTTGGGATTAGGCTTTCGGCGTCTTATCAGTGTATCAGTAATTTTGTTCATTTTTCTCCGATAACACATGTTTTTCTCCAATGTATGCGTATGCTTTGCATAGTATCTATCCTGGTCGTTTCTCTATATTGTGTGACAAGAGCAGACTACCTTTTACGATGCGATGACATTCTTTCAATCACGGTCAACTAGCACCGAAACGGCTCTTATTTCAGATGCGGACGAGATAGCGGAGAGGTGTTTGACGATAACTAACTGCGTATCGTGACAATCAACACCGGTATCTGTATGGATCAGCAGAGGCCTTAAGCAGAGAGGCGAAAAGTGAGTCGATGAGGCCAGCCAAATACTTCCTCACTTCCTAGTTTTTTTTTTTTTTTTTTCGCAGACACGGACAAACAACAGTCAAGATCCAAGTCTCTCAGTTTGCCCAATACAGCCACCCACCACCCGCGCGAGCAACCCACAGCAGCTATGCCAAACAAGGAAACGCACTCGATAAAGTATGGGCGCACGCCTGAACCGGATGAAGAAGTCGGCGACGTCGAGGCGGATAATACCGGCCGCGGCAAGGGTGAGCTCGAAGTGGACCACTTGCGGACCAACTTGCCCATCCTACACAAGCTCCGCAGTATCGAGCTCTGGCTTGACGGCTGGCTCGGTATCGAGACAACCGGCGCCGATCGTGTCCCCGCAGACAAGAGAGAGCCACCAAATGTCATGAATGTATGTACCGGCAGAGCATGCCGTCATGGATCCTTGGTCCTACCGAGTTCCGTAATATTGAGAACTAATTTTTGGATCGGCCTAGATGATGCTTTTCTGGTTCTCCATGTTGGTGTCTCCCGGCATGCTTACTATGGGGATCCTGGGTCCCATATTTGGTCTGTCTGTCAACTACTCCATTATTATCAGCGTCTTTGCAACCTGCATCGGATCAGTCATCCCAGCATTCACTGCGACACTCTGTCCACGGACGGGTCTTCGCCAGATCGCCGTATCCCGGTATGCATTTGGCATCCAGGGCGCAAAATTCTGCGGGCTGCTCAACATTGTGGTGAACTTGGGTTTTGGTACAATCAACTGTATTGTCGCAGGCCAACTCATCAGCGCCGTCAGCGGCGGCAAAGTCACTGTTGCCGCAGGAATCATTGTTTTGGCTGTTGGATCTTGGGCTCTCTCGTTCCTGGGATTCCGCGTCATCCACCGTTACGAGCAAGTCGCGTGGATCCTGATTGCAATCTTGTTCTGCGTCAACTATGGCCAGTCCGCCAAGTACTTCTCGCCGACCCCCGGCCTTTCCTACAGTTCGGGCATAGCGCTTTCGGCTGCCGGACTGAACTACTTTGCCCTCATTTTCGGTGAAGCCGCTGCCTGGTGCTCCATGTCCGGGGATTATTACGTTCACTACCCTGTCGACGTCAGCAAGTGGCTCGTGTTCGGCCTTACCTGGGCTGGCTTGACCTTGCCAACGATCTTCGTCTTGGTTCTGGGCAATTTATTTGGAGGCATTGTCGTGACAAATACGACCATGTCAGATGTCTACAGTGATGGGGGAATTGGCGCCCTGATCCTAGCCACTATGTCTCCTGCTGGCTGGAGCAAATTTGTTTGCGTCATGTACGCTCTTTCGTTCAGTAAGTGGAGTGAGCCATACGCAGTATACGCCGCAGACCCGGACGACATTCCCATTCGCAATACTAAATGCATATGACTGACCGTGGTGTGTTTTATTTTCTAGTGGGAAATGTGGCCGCCATCTACTATTCGTCTTCTCTGTCCATCCAACTTTGGGGCAAGCACTTTCAGGCAGTCCCGCGCTTTGTGTGGAACACCCTTTTGGCCGGAATCAGTCTCGGCTTAGCCTGGGGTGGCAAAGATACTCTTGAGGAAATTATTACCGACTTCCTCTCCCTCCTTGGTTACTGGACCATGTGCTTCGGCAGTGTTCTCGCCTTTGAGGCCTTTTACTTCCGTCCGCGCCTCGGTGGTTATGACCTTCCGGGATGGGAAGATCAGTCGCGTATGCCATACGGCATCGCGGGCTGTATAAGCCTTGCATTCAGTATCGGTGTCAGCTTTTTAGGGATGGATCAAACTTGGGTGAATTTTTTCTTCATTTTTTCCTTGTGCATCTTTAACACTGTAGAAAGATTTCCGCTTCTACTTCGTTACTATAGTGCTTTTATATTGTACATTGGCTAACTTATCCTCCTGTTAGTATATAGGACCTGCTGCTCGTGTTATCGGAGGAGGTGGTGATCTCGGAAACTATTTCTCCCTTGTTGCAGCTTGTATCAGCTATCCGATCCTACGGCATCTTGAGATTGAACGCTTTGGTCGTTAGAGTTTTATTTTGTTATTTTAAATATATTTCACATCTAGCTGACCGAGATGAAACCAATCTCGACAATCTCCAGCTACTGAAGAACACGGGCGGGCAAGATGCGGTAGTATTAGTTAAGAGGCAACAAACTTGCAACATGGCAGCCAATGTAAAACAAGTAGGTAATTACGAATAATTTCCAGCGCGTGTGTTCAAGTATTCATACCTCATTTTCAAGCATACCGCCTAGTATCGGACCGTAAGATACGCTCGCACACCGCCTTAAGATTTTACCAATTCCCCATCCGCTACGGAGTATGTACGTCGTTACTTTGTCATACTCGCTAGTAAGAATATAAGGGTAGTTATAAGAACATTTTGTAAATATGCACTCTCTATAGACAGCCTTACAAGAAATCTAATCACTTACGAATATTTCTCACAATAGAGCCGGAACGCGACTTATATACACGGGAATACAACGTGTCGGAGGAACGGCCCGTTAAGCGCCGCCACCGGAGCGCCGTAGCGTGCCGGAGATACAAAAGCCGCAAATAACGCTACGATAATATATTTCCGTTATATTCTAATTATATATATACCGGCGAGTCCTATACGTACGGGAACAACTAGATATATTTAGTATCTTATGCCTTATTTTATTTTCCGTATAAGATAACTCTTTTATCTATATCTTATTCCTTATTTTATTTTCTATATAAGATAGTTTATATTTTAATTAATGTATCGTATTAATCGCCTTTTCTCCTATACTCTAAAAGTCTTAACGGGTCTTTTAGCTATAGCTACACCGCCCGGTAGGTGATAGTCGTGTTATCGTTCTTCCGACCCGTTAAGGGGTCGGGTTATATTATCCTGGCTTACTAGCGAGGCCTGTGGGGGCCATGTCCGTAATACGTACGTACTCTACGAATAAAGTACGATAGATATATAAGACTAAGGCTTCCTCCCAACAGATTAGACAAAAGACTCAGTCGCTACCGATTATCTAAAATACAAACTTATATAAAATTATATATAATCCCCACACCCACCACCTCCATTATACGTGTTAACTATTGTTCGACCGTTACACCTTCTCATTATCTTATTAGAACAAGAGCCCCTCCCCTAGCCTGATCACCTAGTAGACACTCTCCTTTGGGAAGTGTCTTTGTAACAGCGAGCCTAGTTTTTTATTCAACTTAATAAGGCGAGCCTAATCGGATTTTTAATCTGGTTAAAAACGTAAATTGTCGTAAAACCAAACACTAGTACCCCAGTAACATAGCGAGATTTCCTTCTTTCATCGTAATAAAGTCTATTGCCAGACTACACTATCCATAATACCAAGACCCCCCGTAGGGGAAAACACCTGCCAAATTGACCAGGAACTACCTACTTCCCCCGCAACTCTGCGTTCTCGCGCTGTACTGCTCGTCACGTCGGAGTTGAACGCTCGTATTGCCTGTGCCAGCCGGATTAGTGCCTCATTAGGACTTTGCTCGCTGGAGGTGTGGGCGGCCTGCGCTAGCGCTTGGGCGGAGCGGTCGAGCTGCCCAGGCAAGTCGACAACAGAGCGGGCGGCAGCGCGGTCCCATGCCGGGTCTTCTATTGTAGCGGTGACATGATCGAGAAACAAAATGCATTGTGCAAGCTGCACCCATTGCAATAGGGACAAGCCAACTAATTGGGTAGGTGCTAGTGTTATAAGGGCGTTTACACAAGCTTTGCTGGCGTTTACACATCGCTGTAGTCCTTGTACACGTTCTTTGCCAGCTGTATTCCGGTTCGTACTGCTGGTAATGCCGCTCATACCGCTCCTAGGGTCGCCGTGAATCATGCGCGAGAACTGGGCGACAAGAATCGGCACCATGGCTTGGATGGCGTAGGTCGTCTCGTAGACGCTCAGCTCCGTCAAATGGATATGGGCGACAAGGAGCTTGCTTTGCTCCTCCGGACGACTGAGTGACTGAGGTGGCTCCAGCGATGTCTTAAGCTCCTGTAATTTACCCTCCATTGCGGTCAGAGACATGAGTGAAGGTAGCGCTGTGGTCTCGTTCGGTATCTGCCCCTGGTCAATCTTCTGCTGCTGGTGCACTTGGAGCGCCTTCTGAACCAGGATTTCTAGGCGGACTTGTAGGGCCAATATTTTGTCGTTCGGACAATCGTCATTGGCATCGAGAGCTGCGAGGCTATCCTCCATGTATGGCGTCCAGCGCAGTGCGTCAACCTGGCCAAAGCAGATGGAAACGACCGAACTCAGCACAAAGCAACCCATGACTGCCCGCTGCTGCTCAAGGAACTCAAGCCGCGACCAGGCGGCAGTGACTGTGTGACCGGGTTGCGAGGCCGGTTCCTCAAAACCAGAGGGGAAACGCATTGCCATCCTGTGTGCGGCCGGGGAGATAGGCTTGTCCAGGCGCATGCCGCAAGCCAGAGCCATAGCCTCCATCATCAGCCTTGAGGGGTTGCCACCATATAGAACGTGTTCCCACCCCCAGGCGATGTAGACTAAGAGACCCAGCACCAGGTCTAAACGGTCGTAGACAGGGTGGGGAGAGTCGTTGTCGAGGCATCCCAACATATGCCTGCAGATAATTTCCTTCAATTTCTTACTCAGCGCCTCTCTTTCCTCCGCCGAGGATGAAGTCACACAAACAATCGCATGCAGCAGGAACGGCCGACTGTGTCGCAGTTGCTGGACGGTCTGTTCGGCAGGAAGGTGTATAACAGGAAAGTGCCACAACATGCCTGTCCGGAAGGTGTCGAGGCGGGATTCGGCTTCAGTTTCGGACACCAACAGATCGATCAGCTCCGGTGCGGCGTTGGGAACGGAGTCGGGAATGCGTGTGTGGGTGTGCGTCATCCTTGGCGAGGTGCTCCAGTGCCTGGGGTTACCACTGTCATCACTAGGCGGATCATTGTCGTATCCTGTCTGGGTAGCGGCAAGATTATTGCCAGACTCCTTGCCATTCGTGGTGTCCAGACGGTGATAGGTCGGTGTTTCAACCGTATACAAATATTGCGGTTGCGCCGTTGTGTTACCGCATTCGATGACGTGCCTCGCCTCCAGACGTTCGATTAGGCCATCGAGCTTGCTCTCAAGTGCGGCAATGCGCGTGCCGGAATCCTGCTTTTTGCGGACCGTAGCGCTTCGGCGCCGTGTGTCCGAAGGCTGGCATATTTGGCGCAGCCGGTGACAGCGTTCGCATCCATTACCGTCGGAACGAGCGACACAGCGACACTTGGACGTAAAGCAGCCCATACATGCGAGGCCAAAGGGGCCTGAATGACTTGGCCCGCGGCGCTCCATACGGATGCTTCGTTGTAGATGATGATGACGGGGGCTGGGGGAACTCATCGTCATTCATTGTTGTTGCTTATGAGTTAAGGGGTGTTTGGGTTGTCGGAATCGTCGGAATCCTATCGGATCGTCGGAGTCCGTTGGAACTTGGGCGGACCAAAAAAGAGCCGCGCCGGAAATGGGCATCAATCAGACCCACCATACTGTCAGCCACAAGATGTCTTCGGACTCCGACGCTTTCTTCTTCCCTTTTAGGGTTGCACCTGGGAACGAGAACGGGAGAATATCGCTTTATACGGAAAAAGCAACGTATTGTATGGGAACAGTTGCCTTTTAAATGGCAGCACAGAAAAAGACCCATGTGCACACAGTGTGGATTGCATCATAGTCCAAGCAATGGCTTGGTATCCGACAGAGAGGCAAAGAAGACTCAATGAAAGATACCATCGGCGAACATTAAATTAGGTGGGATATGGAAAGACAATTCATCCGATGAGGAGAACTACGCTCCATAAAGAGCAGAATATATCAATAAAAGCGTGGAATCAGAATACGACGTCCTCCCGACGCCTCCGGTTTCAATTTACAATCTGCTTGCCATACGAATATAAATATTGCATCCCTCTCTCATTTATCTATATCGCCAAGTCGTACGTCAGTTTCTACAGACCCGTCAACGTTTCTTTCCAACACCTGCTACTACACATACTACCGCCATCGCTGCCGCCGTCATGCCTCCCAAGAACCGCGCGGCTTGGATTACCCGCCCCAGGGCAATGCCCTATAAAGTGGACGATGCACCGTACAAGCCGCCGGGCCCCAGCCAGGTCGTCATCAAGAACAGTGCCGTGGCCATAAACCCGTACGACTGGGTCCTGCCGTTCATCGCTCCTTCAATTGCCACCTACCTGCAGTACCCTTTCATCTTTGGTAGTGACGTTGCCGGCACCGTGGTTGAAGTTGGCCCCGGCGTGACGCGCTTCCATGTTGGCGACCGCGTGTTCGGCATGGCTGTGGGCATCGGCAAGGATGCTAACAACGCGGCTGAGGGCGCATTCCAGCTATACCCAGTCCTGCGCGAGCAAATGATCGCGCCAACGCCGCCCCATATTTCCGACGAACAAGCCTGCGTGATGGGACTCGCTCTCGGCACCGCAGCGTACGGCCTCTTCCATCGCAACTACCTCGCCCTGGACATGCCAGATGCGCCGCCGCATGCCGCCAACACCAAGCAGCCCCGCGCTGTCCTTGTTGCCGGCGGTGCGTCTAGCGTAGGTAGCAATGCCATTCAGCTGTGTGTGTCCGCCGGCTACGAGGTTATCACGACCTGCTCACCCAAGAACTTTGCGTACGTCAAGAAACTCGGTGCTACTCACGCCGTAGACTACCACAGCCCGACCCTCGCGGAAGACCTTGCCGCTGCACTCGAGGGGCGCGATCTGGCCGGCTCCTACGCGATGGGGGACGGCACAGTTGAAACCTTTACGACAGTTATCCACCAAAGGGAAAAGAATCGCAGTCAGAAAACGAACAAGTTCATCGCTGTGGCCAGCGCCCGCGAAACTGAACCCAGATCATTGCAAAGTGGGATGGGCCGCTTCCGCCTCATAGCCGGTATGATGCGCTTCATGATGGCGTCGGCGATGCGGCGAATCTTTACCGGCGTCGACGCACAGTTTATTCTCGTCGACGAGATGGTAGACCCCAATGGCGTTATCGCTCGCCTCTACATCGACTTCTTACCGCGTGCCCTCGCTGAGGGCCAGTACGTGCCTGCACCGGAGCCGCTAGTCACTGGTACTGGTCTAGAGCAGATTTCGCATGCGGTGGAAGTGCAGATAGATGGAGTGTCGGCTAAGAAGGTTGTGGTTAAGCTGTGATGAGTGCAAGTGTTATGGGGAAGCTAATTTCTGGGTATCTGTTGTGTCATACTTTCGTTTATTTCTTTTCTTTTTCTTTTAATATTCTTTTTGACAGGTTAGGGCCCGGAGGTGAGAGACGCTCTTCTCTTCACTCTCTTCGTCTTTTTCTCTTCCGTTGTATCTTTAGTCTTATATTCGGTAAGACTATTAACTGTACTCAGCGTGCGATCTCTACCGTGACTCTTATCGGGGCGAGACATTCCGGGACGTTTTCTACTATAGGTAAGAACAATAAAAAATCCCTGCGACACAGAAACCCGGATGCTGAAGCGTAATGCCATGGGCTCGCTGGTAGAGACTTGGCCGGATTAAAGTTAGATCCGGCCCAGCACGACCTCGATTAAAGTTTAATCGATCTTATAAGTGTCTATTTTGGTGAAAAACTATACCTAACAGCCTAGTAACATATAGGATATATTCAAATTTGATTTTACTTCGTCTTGGGTGTGACGTCGTGGTCGGGATTTCCTTAATGGTAAAACGTAAAATTTTGTAAAACCGAACACTAGTGGCCTAGTAACAAAGTAAGAGTAGGTATTACGCGAAGCTGTCTGGTCACAAAGCATCTTAACGGAGAAACCGATTTAGAAGCGGTATTTGGGGCAGCGACTCCTCGACTACAGTCACTTCCTCAAATTCGGACAGGTGCGTTGGCAGAAGATTTGTTGGCCTCAATCCTTCCATGGAGAGATGCACCAATCAGATTCATATCTGCACCACCATCGAGTCGGTCTTCAAGGCTCCATCCTACCTTACGAGTCGGTGTCCCAATAATAGGAGATTGAAGAAACCCCTCCTTGCTAGTATATAAGATGGTGCCCAACCTACGCATGGAACGAAAATTCAAAAGAACTTCGCGTCAAAGTAGCATCCTACAATCAAAGCTTTCATCACTTGCAATGGCGCAGTATCAGCACTACATCCCTCAGTTTCTCCTGCGCAACTTTTCCCATCCCTACAAGCCGCCAAAGGGAAGAGGGCCCAAGAAGAGGGGCAAATCCCGCCACGAGAGAGGCCCCTACAGAGGCGATAAGGTGCTCAATGTCGTCGACCTCACCTCCGACGAGCCCCAGTTACTCGAGTCGCCAGTGTCTCGCTGGTTTGGTCAGGAAGACATGTACAAGGACGTTGCTGATACCATCAAAAGCAAGAAAGACGTGGAGCAAAAACTGTCCCAGCTCGAGTGCCATACAGCAGAGATTCTTCAGAAAGTCAAGAAGGCCCAGGAAAACGGCGAGGCCGGCATATGGCTCACGCGGGTGGAGCAAACCAAGCTCCGAAAGTTCCTCTTCATCATGAAGTATCGAGGGCCAGGCTTCTACCGAAAATATTTTTCCAAGGACCCGGAGACGTACGAATCGGAGGACAAGCACCTGCTCAGGGCCTACATAGCCGACAGTGGAATGGCACAGCCGAGGGACGTTTGGTTGCACAATCTCCACGCCATCCTAGATCTCGATATGGATGCGCAGGGCAAATGGGCCACCACCCTCCGGAAACTTATGTTCCCCGCAGACGCAGAAATGTTTGTCTATCATGTCCTTGGTTCTTACATGGCATTCTGCACACCCGCCGATAAACAAGACGAATTCATCCTCACGGACCAATGCTACAACGTCTTCGAGGGCCCGAACAATGAAACCTTCTGTGCCAAAACGGGCGAGTTCCGGGGAAATACATACTTGTGTTATCACGAGTTCGGGCCTGTATCTCCCCGACTTATCATAGTCCTCCGCAGTTTTACATTGCCCGAGGCACTTGAGGACATGAACCCCAAGATCCGCAAAGCCCGCAAAATATGGCAGGAAGGAGCAGCGGCGCAGTTTCCGGATCCAGGGAGCGTCACGTCCATCCTGTCCGACCTTCCCGTAGCGAAAGCTACAAACTCATATACAATAGTCGTCAATGGCAGACTCGAGCTCGCGCCAGGCGCGTCGGAAACACGTCGCTCCAACGATCGATTTTGCTTTCGGTTTTGGCCCATCTCTACACAGCATATGGATACGATCAACTCAGTCTTCCTAGACAATCTCTTGCAGTGTAACAGCGTTGTGTACGGTTCGACCCCGCCCTTTAAACGAACGCTAGAAGCATACATGACCATATCCGCGCACGGCTTCAAAAAAGTCGGCGCCGGAGAGCATGGGGCCCGAATCAGCCGCCGCGCCTGTCTCGAGAAGCTGTCCACTGTGCTCAGGATGCTCGGGTCGGAGAGCGTACCTGTATGGTCGAGCAAAGAAGCGGAGCAGAGCAAGCCATGTATTCAATCTTTCGACGACATGTGGTTGGAAACAATGAAGGCGCTCATTGACGACGACGGCGACGACGACGGCGATGAGTTTGTCTCGACATCCGAAACGACGTCGTTCTGGCAAGCATACCACACACTAGGTATGAACACCCAAAGAGTTGTTACCAGCTTTAGGCTCACACTGACCATTAACCTGTTCCAGGCGGGTCCACAGCCTTGTTTGTCAAAGACTTGGACCAGGCATGGAGACTTTATAAGCTCCAGGCGCTGGTCTTTTCCTTGACCGTGAATTTCGACAATGATGTTGTTGGGCGACAATTCCGTACCAATGTTTTGGATTTCATCGTCCATAACCATCCTAGACGCGTCTGGTTGTATGTGAAGCACCGGAGATGGATGCTCTCAGACGAATACGCGATGCATCAGGCGATCTACATTGGTACCGCTCCCTTATTCGCCGCGAAGACAAGAGCATTTTTTCGAGCGGAGCGGGAGGATGAGGTAGTCATTAAGGGTGAGTGCTCCGTAACGTCTTCTATCATCGGATTATGGAGCATTAATGCGGTTTAGCGAGACCTACGATTCATCAAAGGCGCCTATCTCAACTCATCGTAATGGCGGCTGAAATGTTCCCATTAATAGAAGAGGAATTTCCAACGGTGGATTGGAATGAGACTTTAGCATAGAGGACAGGAATACGGTGCAGCTTATATTGGTCCGTCGAAACAAGCTTTGATGACCGCACTATCCTTCCTGGCAACCGCATAGTGGAAGCGGATGACGCCTCCGTGTCAAAGTGACGATAGTGTAAATCCACAACATGTCTTATAGTGCATCTTAAATTGTATTACGTCCCTAGATACTCGTTCCCATACACTCACGTCTTGACACTGATTCCTCGACGCGCTTGCTAGTTCTGGGTTCGGTGAGAGATGTCCGGATATATGTACGGTCTGAAGTGGTCCAGCAGTTGCCTAACCGTCCGGCTATTCTTATCGTGGCTAACAATTCCGCTTCCCCACTCTTGGTCGGCAGCCCGCTTTCTTGGGCATTTTCTATACGCCATTGTTCTAGCGGCCTTCTAGCGATATGTCCTTCCACTTTAGACATAGCTTAGATGGTAAATTTGCTGGAATCAAGATTGCCTTGACCGACATCTTTCTGTCGATGGCACGCGACCAGGTAGATAGGCTGAGCGGCTTTTCGTTAAAGATTGCAACTCAACGACCATCTTGGGATAGTTAGTCGAACCTCCAGGCGAAAGCCGTGGCTATCTTATATATCGCAGCGGTTTCATTGGACCGAGGGTCGCATCCATGGCGATAGCAGGGGACCGATCCCAAAGCTTCTTTCAACCAGGTGTGGTAATGGCTACGCTAAACTCCCATTGGCGCAACATTAGACAGCGATAGCTGATAGGAGGTATTGCACAAGGATCTTGGAAGCTGAACGAAGCTAGAGTTGTTCAGACCACCGGATTGCCCGCGCAATTTATAATACCGAAAACATATCTTGCGTCGCGAAAATACTGTATCTACGTCGGCTGCAATATCGTAATTATGTTTACTGTAATTCGTGTTCACTATATATACTCGCCTGGCTGCTACTCTGTGAGTTAGATATATGTGGCAGAACTACGAGCAGCGGAGAATCTACACCACCACAATAGCCAACACATAGAGCCAGTATGCTTTCGACACGACTCCTACTCAATGGGCTTATGCTTCTAAACACCGCGGCTACGGGTGTTTGTACACGCTCTGGTCATCCGTATGTCACCTATTTTCAACGCGATCCTATATAAGCAGTTGCTGACATATACAAGAAAGCCATGCGTTCCAGACACGACATACAACTCTTCTGTTCTTCGTTGGGAGTGGTCTCCGAATCCTGGCGCCCTCAGCAACAGAGATGTCGGAAAGTATCTGCGTGTGTCTTCGGGCGTTGATATTTGGTATACCACCATGGGACCAGCGCACTCCAAGCACACCCCTGTGCTTATTCTGCACGGTGGAACTGGTAACTCAAACCAGATGTACAACCAAGCCAACATGTTGGCCAACACCAGACTTGTGATTCTTCAAGAGTAAGTATGTCCAGAGTGATCACGGTCAAATATAGGCTAACCGTCATATCTAGCACCCGAGGACAAGGTCGTAGCCCTTATATAAACTTTACAGAGTTCCATTACGACGACATGGCGCGCGATGCCATTGAGCTGATTGACCACCTCAAGATCCCTCGCGTTTCTGTACTCGGCTGGAGTGACGGTGCCATAACTGGTTTGGATCTCGCCATGAACTACACATCTCGCATTGACCGCGTATTTGCTCATGGTGCCAACAACCAGGCCGATATGAGCAATCCCGGAACAAACGACCCCATCATCAATTCCGACAGCGGAAGCTTCGATGCGGACCATGCCACCAATGGAACAACCTATTCGACCAAGGCTGCCGAGAAGCGAAAGCGTGACACCTGCAAATCCTACGACTGCGAGAGCCTGAGCCCCCTTCCCGGTCGCTGTGATGCCATGGCCGATGGTGTGTCATAGTAAGTCTTCTTAGATACCCCCCAGTCGAGAACAACGCTCACACAAACAAGCATGTGGGCCACGGAGCCAACATGGGGCCCCGAGGCTATGGCCAAGATCAATTGCCCGGTCTGGATTGTTGACGGCGACCATGACACGGCTATCGAGAGAAATCAGCCGGACGCAATGGCAGCCTGGATCCCCTATGCTGGTCAACTCATCCTCCCCCAGGTTGGACATCCTGCCCTCCTGGAAGACCCTACGTTCTTCAACTTTGCCGTCAAGTACTTCATGGACATGTCGTATGACGGTGTCTATCCCATGTACTAGACTTGATGACATAAAGGCCTCGTCGGTGGGCGTTGACATGCCTTACTACCACTCCATTTATAACATATATCTAGATTTAAGTGGAAGACCATAAGAGTTTTCCCACATATCCTAGACGCAAAATCTACGTTATTGGCATTGATATATAAAATGTAAGGTAGGAAAAATTTCGAAAGTAAGCTTATATCTAACTGTTTATTTACTTCAGTTGTACCCGGCGGGCGCGTTTTCATATGGTGGATCACTTGCCTATTTAGGCTTAGAGCGGTGGATTGGGCGTGGCCGCTTTGGATGGGGCCCCTCGGCGTCCAGGCTCTGACACTGCGGTACGAAGACTGGTCCACGTCGCCGTGGTTGGGTGGTGTCGGTCGCCCTGGCCCGCATCGCTGCGTGCAGACGCTACTTTTCGACTACACGACGTCGCAGCTTGTCGGGTGCCGAGATGAAATCAAGTTGCTGTGCATCCGCTCCGATGGGGTGGACGACACCCCCAACCTGCCCCATCATGAATGGCCGACACGGTCGCTCTGGAACACCGACGGTACGGAGGGGCCGCCTGTGTACGACGACCTCGTGATCGCGGACACGGAGCGGTTTCCCGGCCGCCTGCTGCACCACCCTGGCCGTCGTCTCTGCCACTACCTACCTCTGCAGCTCGTGGAGGGGGATGCTGTGGGCGCGTATACGACCGGCCTGACGGCATACTGTGCCCACGAAGGCATCGTCGGGATGACGGCGCATTTCGGCGGCGACGGGATCGCGTCCTCGGACCAGCAACGGCACATTGGCTGTCGCTGTGGCGTGCCGATGCATTTCCCACTTACACAAGGCGAACGGATCGTCTTTGTCGCCCTGCAGGCGACCGAAACGCGTGGCCATCGCGTCGACTACGGGCCGGCGCTTGTTGTATGTTGTGTCCTTTTTCAAACCTGCCCCCGTTTTTTATAAACCGTGTACTAGACATGTCTTACTAATACGTGCATTGGTGGCGACCAACATGGGACGTCAATCCTTGTTTGGTCGCATCTACGAGTCGTTTACGTTACCTCGGTCGTGCTGACGGAGAACAGAAAGAATAGAAAGAAGAAAGCAGTTCAGGGTCTGTTTACCGACCGTTTGACGGCCGACGGCTGTTGCTGGAAGAGCATTGGCGTTTTCGTAGCGCGCCTTCATTCAAGCAGAAAAAGCTCAGACCAGCAGATGAATCGGGGGTTGCAAGTTGACAGGGATGGCACAGGCCAAGAAATGTTGTACGGAGTATTGCGCGTCGCAATACACGTGGGTGTTTGTACCTAGTAGTGATGCTGGATCTAATTGGATTCGATAGACTGAAAGCTAAGACTTGAGGCGGAAGCAGCGGATATGCGTCTTGTGTCTTGGTACGATATAATGGCACTGTTACGTTAATCGAGCTATCTGTTTAACGTCGATACGGCAGAAGTAAAAACAAATAGTGGCTGGGAGATCCGGGTTAGGTCCGTGTTTATCCGATGGCGAGAAGACGACGGTGATAGGGCAACAGAGGGACCAGGTAGAAGACGAAAAAGGAAAAGAACAAGAAAAAGAGAACAGGGAGATAAGTTACCGGACCTGGTTAGGCTGCTCGTTATCTGCGATCTAGTCATACAAGAGGCGTGGAAGAAATAGAAGAATAATAGAAGAATAGAAGAAAGGCGCTAGAGTAAGAAGAAACAAAAAAAGGCAAGGACACAAAAGGAAGTAAATAGAACAAACAAACAGCCTTGGTAGGTGGCGCCGAGATAAGGTGGGTGCTATTACTTACTGTATACTTATCGATTGCGCGATATAAAAATTAGTCGACCATATGTGCTCCACTGCAGTGTACATCTTTATGGGTATTACTCCGTACTACGGATTCAGTCTAAACTATTACGAGAATGCCGACTATCTCTGTACTCGTATCGCTTCTGGCTACTCTCGTTCTTTTAGCCCTTTTTATGCTCGATCGACAAAACGTGGACCTTGCTGGCTGCTGGGGTGCCCAGTAAATAGACGGCTTGGCGGCTGGTTGAAAGACTCATTGTTCTAGTCTTATTATTCCTTATCTTTGGGCTTGATATAGAGATAGAAAATCGTCTATAGATCCCCCATACACCGCACAACAAAGCCCTCTCGCTCTCGCTATCCGCCTTTTTCTATTCACCGGTCTCGCCGGCTTATATCGTTACGTAATCTAGAGCTCTTATCTGCGGCCATCGAACTATACACCGAATATCGGCCAACTCTACAGATGCCGTATGCTCTATGCCGTCCATAGCTACCATACAACGCGTTTATAAACCATGTAGATCGCCGCTGTTCCTTTCTCTTTCTCTGCGCTCTAGTTCTTCAGCTTCTATCCAACGTCCAGCCATCCCATCTCAAGACACGTTGCTAAACCATTTCAATGAAGACCTCCTCGCTCCTCCTCGCACCCATCGTGGCCGTCCTGGCTAAGCCGGTTCCCCGCAACACTGTTGCCCGTGATGCCGTTGCTTTCACCAATCAGCTGTGGACGCGCGCTGAAGTTGGCGCCTACAATGCCAGCCTGCCCAACGTCACTGTGTTCGCCACCGGTGGTACAATTGCCGGCAGTGCGTCCTCGTCCTCGGACACCACCGGCTACACTGCTGGTGTCGTTGGTGTCGAGGCCCTGTTCGCGGCCGTGCCTGCTGTCTACAACGTCTCCAACCCCACCGGCATCCAGATTTCCAACGTCGGCTCCGAGGAGATTACGCAGCACATCCTGCTCAACCTGACGCGCCAGATCCAGGCCGAGCTCGACAGTCCCTACTGCCAGGGCGTCGTTGTCACCCACGGCACCGACACCCTCGAGGAGACGGCCATGTTCCTGGACCTAACCATCCGCTCCGAGAAGCCTGTCGTCATCGTTGGTGCCATGCGCCCCGCTACTGCCATCAGCGCCGACGGCCCCGAGAACCTGCTGGCCGCGATCACCCTGGCCGTGTCCGACAAGGGCAAGGGCCGCGGCACCATGATTGTGCTCAACGACCGCATTGCCAACAGTTACTACACCACCAAGACCAACGCCAACACGCTCGACACCTTCAAGTCGTACGAGCAGGGCTTCCTCGGCTACTTTGTCGACATCAAGCCTGTCTTCTACTACCCCCCTGCCCTGCCCCTCGGCAAGCCCTACTTTGAGATTGCCAGCGATGTCACCTCGCTGCCCGATGTCGAGGTCATCTACGGCCACGAGGACCTAAACCCCAAGATTGCTGCCGCTGCCGTCGAGCTCGGCGCCAAGGGTCTTGTTCTTGCCGGCATGGGCGCAGGTGGCTGGACCGAGGCCGGCCAGGCCGTCATCGACGAGCTGACTGCTAACAACGGCACGGCCGTCGTCTTCTCGCGCCGCACCATGGACGGTTTCGTGGAGGCCCAGTCTACTCCCGGCCAGTACGGTGGTGGCTGGTTGAACCCCCAGAAGGCTCGCGTCGTCCTGCAGCTGGCTCTTAACGCCGGCTATCCCGATGCCGCGCTGCGCACTCTCTTCGAGTCCATGAACCCCTGAACTACGAAAAAGGAAGATAATGTTAATATACGATCGTAATGGATAAAGGGTATGAATGTATATAGACAACGTATTAATAATAATTACTTTAAAGCAACCTATTCCTCGAACAGCAGTGATAACGTGGTAATACACACAAAAAGACCGAATAACCTCACTGGCTATCTTCGCTTTCCTCCACTTCGGCGAGACAATCGCGTAACTCCTAGATGTATTTCAGTTACGGTCCTGTTCCCTATTCAAGAATGCTTCGAATGACCTGGCTAAGAAACAACCAGTGCTCGGCATCCTGCAGAAGATACGTAGCAATCAATTTTGTGTAGGTGGTGTCTTCCTGTGCTCTCCAAGAGATGTAGAATATCGCCGTCGTGGGGTTAAAGACAAGATAGCAGACTGCGCGGTGGCGTAACTAGTCCCCATCACCCGGGATCCGTTCTTGTAGACGGTGTTTGAGCTGTTCGGCAATGTTCACACACGTTGCAGTACCTCTGAGCGACTCGTTGGTCGCTACCCACATGTTGTCACACTCGTTGGTGAAACTGATTAGGAGGAAGGGATATACCATGTCGTCATCGCCGGCCAGATCATACCCTTTGATGTGTGCTGCATCGTGGCCGCGTAATTCACGCTCACGGCTGTAGCCGTAGAGTAAGTCGGGCACGGGGATGCTCACCTTGTAGCCACACTTGGCCGGAAGTTCGGCACAGGTCATGTTGCTCTCAAGTATTGGCATCCTGTCGCTTCTACTCAGCACCGTGTCGAGTGGTGGGAATAGCGTCTCGCAAAATATGTTCTACACAAACACCTCGGGAAATACCTGGTCCGCGAGATCTGTAATCTGCTTATCGACATCTACCCCAAGTTCCGCCGGTGGAGCGTAACTGTGGAAGGCCGCGATTAACCTGATAATACACACGATATTACAGTCTTTACTGTCTCCGGAGTGTAAGTGGCTGTTGTTAAGACTCAGGTTAAGGGTGCGGTAATCCTTGTGCCTGACGGGTTACATTTTTAACAGCTTATCGTAGTACGTCGGGGGGGACTAGTTTAGATTTAGAACTACCTTCTGAGCTAACATTAGTATTCCGGCTTCTCATTTCGCCGTAGCAATATCCCATGTGGCTGTCTGGATAATGTGTCTGTTTGCCGTAATGATAATATTAGTGGTAGTGGATGCTGGGAATCGAAAGAAAAGGGCTATCGGTGTGTAATCGAACGATAAGAGATATCGGCCTGTAACCTGTCAGTCGGACATATTATTATTAAACCGTATAATTATCCGCTTTTCTCAGCCAATCCTGGCTATTAGCGACTAGCTAGACAAAACCCTCCTGGGGAAAAAACTGCCACAGATCTAATGGGTGTGTGTTCTTAGTTACAGGTGCGTTTAGTAAGCCACGACTGGTTACTAATAAATAAGGAAAATAAATAAACAAAACAAAATAAATAAATAAATAGGAAATAACGATCATATATCGGTATATATTAAATTGGGGTGGGATGCCCTGCCTAGCAGCACACACGGCAAAGCCTAAAGGTCAAGCATCACACGTCGGCTGTCGTCAGGAGCTATCGCCATCCATTATGTCGGCAGGGTTCACTCTTGCGAAGTCACGTTTCGGACTTCTGATCGGAAGCCTTCACAAAAAAAAGAAAAGGGTTGCGAATCCGGCCAGGACTTCCCACCCCAACTCAATATATTGCCTTACGTTGGCGTTGGTGACCTCTCTAGCTCTCTAGCTAGGTTATACTCAACCTAGACTGCCCTGTCCCGTCTAATACGGTCGTGGAGGTAGAACAGACGGCAAGGATTCGTTTAATATAATCGGCAGCTTCTCCCGTGTCTCGGCAGCTGCCCGTTGCCGCTTTTACCGTCTTCGCTGCACAACAGCATTGTTACGAACATGCCCCCACGGGCCTCGCCAACAGGCCAGAAACAACACAGCCGACCCCTCAACGGGAACGGAGAAAAAATGATGCGACCAATACCTAACGGGCGGTGCAGGTGTGGCTGAAAGCGGCCTGGCTTTCAGAACACAGGAACAGAACAACCAGTAAGGACGGACCAATCAGAATACACGATACAACCTCATATGAGAAACCTGATACGGGAATAAGGTTTGGGATAAGAACCTCATACGACCTCATACGAAGAACCTCATACAGGTATGAGGTTCGCTAGATATATAAGACTGAGGCTTCCACCTCACTAGATAGATAGAAGACTCAGTCGCTACCGATTGTCTGAAATACAAACCTACCCAACCTGTATTCCTGTGCCCTCATTGCATACAATCACCACACCCATCACCCCTGTTATACGTGTTGACTATTGTTCGACCGTTACACCTTATCACTGTCTTACCAGAACAAGAACCCATCCCCTAGACTGATCACCTAGCAGAGACTCTCTCCTTTGGGAAGTGCCTTGGTAACAGACTGGGGATTCATGGGAAATGGTATAAGCGTATTATAATGGAAATAGGGATTTGACTCGTGTTCGAAATAAAAAAGAAACACTGAGGAAAATATAAATTCAAAACAAATGGCAACCCTTTGCACCGTTGGTCCTTCCTCATCCATCACACTTTCAAGTCGCTGACACTTTGGAGAAGACGCTCTTTTAACATGGGCACATAGCGACGTACGTCTTCGTTTCTTTGAGACACGACGTATGCAGTTACAGCGGCACCCAAAAGAAACAACCGAATCATGAATTGGGACGTGTGCTGGTCTTTGGACACCTTGGGGCCCTAGAAAAGACAAAAGATATCAGTATGTGCAAGGACGAGTATTGGTGACGGACGATCGTGACATTAAATGACAAGAAATTGACTCACCGAATATTGCCAGTCGGACCACGTCGGGAAAAGGCTCCGATACCAATAGTGTGCCTGCGAGTACGGGTAACTCATGGCATTCCACTTCTTTTGTTGGCCCGCTTCGCCGGTGCTCTCATTCACATACCAGCTCTGGCATCCCGAGTTCCACACGGTTTTTTGCAACGCGGCCTGGATGTCCTGTACATAGTCCTCTTCGGCTGATCGTTTTAGATCAATGCTGGAGAACTGCCCATCCAGGACGGGCTGGATGATGCGCAAAGCAAAGTTGATGGAATTCTCTGCGGCCATGATCGCCGACGTATGGCCCGTGGCCGCATTGGGGCCGAGAAGAATGAAAAAGTTCGGAAATCCACTCAGCGCGGAGCAATTGTAGGCTTCGGCACCGCCAAACGACTTCCAATGCTCGGTGATGGTCGTTCCTTGGCTGCCGACAACGTTGATGCCCGTGAGGAACTCGTTTGTCGCGTACCCGTTGGCCAACACAATGACATCGGCCGGGATGACACCGCTCGCTGTGCGGATGCCCTCGGGCACAATCTCGAGTGCCTTTTCGTTGGTGAGCGTCAGGTTCGGCGCGTGCAGGCTCGTGAGGTAGCCCGTGTCGAAAATGCGCCGCTTGCACCCGATCTCAAAGTCGGGCACCAGAATGTCGTGGTACTTAGCCGGGGCCGTCTTTGTCATGTAGGCCTCCGCCTGCCGGCGGCGACGGCGACGCCAGGCTGCGGCAAAGGCCGTCATGGGGAACCCCAGCAGCTCGATCTCGGCAAAAGCAAAGACGAGCAGCCGGACGAACCCTGTCGGCACAGTTTTCTTGACTGCCCTCAGCATGCTGGCATCGCCCCTTACATCAAGGCCGGGCAG
Source organism: Sporothrix dimorphospora (assembly GCA_021397985.1). Lineage (NCBI taxonomy): Eukaryota > Fungi > Ascomycota > Sordariomycetes > Ophiostomatales > Ophiostomataceae > Sporothrix > Sporothrix dimorphospora. The sequence continues at coordinate 56,990 of WOUA01000091.1, forward strand.
GATCCAGTGCCTCGACCGCACGATTTGCGTAAGATGCTTGGTTTTGCCCACGATCGCAGGGAAAATTTGAGCCGCAGTGCAACCGTTGCCAATCATGACAACATTTTTGCCTTGTAGGTCGACGTCGTGCCGCCATTTGGACGAGTGGAAAATCGGCCCACTGAAATTCTCGGCACCGGGAATGTCGATCTCGCGCGGCTTAACCAGTTGCCCAGACCCTGAAAAGAGGAACTGGCACTCGTGGTAAAACACGTGGTCCGACTTGTACTGCCGAATCGACAGCCGCCAGCGGCTTGTCTCCGGAATCCACCGGCATTCTTCCACGTTGACACCAAACATCATCTTGGAGGGCAAGTCGTACTTGTCGGCCACGCGTTTCAGGTACGCCCACAGCTCGTCGCTGGGCGGGAGTGTCTTGGTCCACTCAGGGTTCTGGTCGAACGAGAAGCTGTACAGCGCACTGGGGACATCACAGGCGCAGCCTGCGAGGATGAACAATAACGAATTAGTGACTTGCACGAGCCACCATTTTGAGGAGCAGAAAAGGAGAAGAGACCAACCTGGATACTTGCTCACAAACCACGTTCCACCCAAATCACCATGACGATCAAAGAAGCGGATATCGGTAATGCCATACCACCGTTTCAGCGTAGCACCGAGTCCAATCGCAGAGAATCCGGTGCCGATGCAACCGAACTGGCTGTAAGTGCAATCGACCTTCTCTATTGTCTCCATTGCCTTTAAGGTGATCAGTGACCGAGGATCAAGTCAAAGTTAATATGGAATGCGAGGGATATCCCACCAATTCCCGATACCTATCAATAGAAAAAGCTTGGTGTAAAGGGTTCGTAAGAAGAAAAGAAGACAGAAAAAAAGCACTGCGAGAAAAATAGTAGACGTAGGAGATGCGAAATTTCCAGCTATTTGCTTCGTTTGTGTGGCGGTTTAATGAGCACCTCGACAGCAATAAATAATAAACAGCCTCGCTGGAACATTAGAACAAGGTCCTCCGATGGGACTATTCGAAACTTATTCAAAAATGATCGTCTGAGCGTACTCTGTATTCACATGCCGAACTTGCTGAAATCGGTTCCTTGCAGGGACCATGTCAACCCCATTAAAAAGGAGCTCTCAAAAAGATCCTCCGATTGGCCCATTGCAACCTCGTCAGAGAAGATCCTCCGACGGAACCATTCCGAACAACGTTAGAGAACAAAGATTCTCCGACGCAACCACTTTGAACATTTAGAACAAAAACAACCACATAAACATACACAAGGCAGGATGATACAATTGCCTGCCAAAATAATTTGTCAGTCGAGCTTTCAAAATCAACATGTAAACATTTTGGACATATTTCAGATCGATTCCCAGCATTTTCCCCGTGTGCGTTTCGTTTGTGTTCACTCTGGTTCACCTTTCAACATCAATAGCAGCCATGATATCCGACATACACGCAGCATTGGGGAGCTTTTACGAAACGCACAAGGTCCTTTCCTGGGCTGGCCTTGTCCTCAGTTCCATCATCCTTTTTTTTGTTGGCGTGGCCGAGTTCTTCAAGCCTATTGGGAAAAGGCGACTGAAAACGGGCCAGCTCTCTCGACTGCCTCCTGGACCCAAAGGATGGCCCATCCTCGGCAGCCTGTATATGCTGCGCGAAGCACGACATGATCCATTCCACAAGGATGTATGTATCCCTACTTCATGACTCGAATGACTTGTTCTGATGAGATGCAGCTTCGGGACCTCGCCAAGTATGGAGAAATGACAACGGTCCACCTCGGTTCCAAGACATGGATCTTCCTCAACAGCAAACGTGTTGTCGCTGAAATCATTGCGAAACGCGGCAGTGCCACCAACACCCGATCTTCGATGCCCGTATCCAGCGGCATCGTTAGCCACGACCGACGCTCACTGCTTATGCCACACGAGAAATGGGCCGAGCCGCGGCGAGTGATGCACAGTTTACTGAGTGGCACAGCTCTCCAGCAATACGGCGAGTGGCAGGAAACAGAAAGCACGCAGATGATGGCCGAATATGTATTTAAGCCGCGTTCGTGGTACCGACACCATTACCGCTACGCCAATGCCGTTGTGCACCGCATTGCGTTTGGGGAGCGTCTGATCAAGTCCACCAAGGAGCTCGAGGACATGCAGAACTGCGTGACGTTCTTTGTCGGGAGCATTGGCACAAGCGTGGTCGACTGGTTTCCGGACCTCGCGCGGCTGCCCACCTTTCTTCAAATCTGGAGGGCCTACTGGAAACCGCTGGGCGACTGGAACTACGACGTGTACCGCTCGTGGTGGGATCCCATCCGGCGGCAAGTGGACGCGGGCACGGCCAAGCCGTCGTTTGTCCGCGATTCCCTGCTCCATCCAGAGACAAAATACAGTGGAAACGACGAGGACGCCATGTATGTAGCGCTGCAGCTCATCGAGGCCGGCAGCGACACCACGCGTGAAGCCCTCAACATTATGGTCATGGCCGCCCTGGAGCACCCAGACGTGTTCCGGAAGGCGCGAGCCGAAGTCGATCACGTCTGTGGCACCGGACCCGACGCACGACTGCCCCGGCTTTCCGACATAGACCAGCTCGGGTACATTTGCGCCATGGCCAAGGAAGTTTTGCGATGGCGCCCAATTTTCGTCTTGACCCCGGACCATACTGCTTCCAAAGACATTGAGTTTGAAGGATATGTCTTTCCCGAGGGCACGGGATTCGTCATCAACGAAGTTCCCGTGGGCGCGGAATGCGAACGACCCGACGACTTTTACCCGGACCGATGGATGGACGGCCACGAGATGGATATCGCGCATGGGCTCTGGCAGTTTGGTGGTGGTAGGCGAATCTGTGTCGGGTATCGTCTTGCACAACGGAGCCTCTTCATCAACATTGCACGGCTGGTGCAGTGTGTGGATTTCAAACCGGTAAGGGAATGCAATCCTCGATCTCAATATTTCACGCACCGCATAATGCTGAATTAGTGCAGGCCGGCTTCTACAATCCCAAAGTTCTCAATCTCGAGGCAACGAGCGAGCCATTTCCGGTGCAGGTAACCGTTCGGAGCAAGGACTATGAGGATCTCATTTTCCGGGAAGCCACTGCTGCTGCAGTGCTGGAGGATGCCAAGTTGGTTCAAGATAATATCAAGCTTTAGACCAAAAGGCGTCAGGGATTTGTTTGTTGGAGTATGCATGTCTGTGTGTGCGTTGTTCAAACCGTAGACCTTTTATATATTAGTTCATTGTCCAGTCACTCATTCAAAGCACTGTCTGTGTTTTGTGTGTAAGTAAAGAGGCATGTAGATTAGAATACATACAGAATAGAAAGCGCATAGTTCTTCGGCATTCTCTCACTAGTTAGTCGCGTACTTCTCCAGATCGAGTGAACCATTGAATTTCCAACACTGAGACTACAGCAGACACTGTGACTCCAAAACAATAAACGAGCGTATTTACTCAATACCAGTATCAAGAAGGCTACTTTCGTTTAATCCATGGCCTGTCACGGTCCCTGAATCAACTCCATTGCCCAGGCTTTCATTCTTTCCATGGCCGACCCGGTTCGCTGTTCTTGGCCCTCCAGTAATATGAAATCATGAGCTTCCTCTTCTGCAATTTCGAATCGAATCTTCAAGTTCTTGTTGCGGCGACGAAGTCTGTCCACAAACACCACAGTTTGATCTCTCAGAACCTCTTGCTGTCCCGCGGTAACATAGACATCCCCTACGACGGACGCCACGTCATCGAAAGCAGTGGTCTCCCCGTTCAAAAGGTCCGTCTTGCAAATCCCAGCTCCGTAAAAGCTCCGTGATGCATCGTTGATGTGGTGCGCCGTGAGCATATCGATGCGGCTGTTCTCGACCATAGATCTTTGGGACGTATCCGGGCTGAGCCATGGCGAGACCAAAAATGCACCGAGCAATGGCTTAGAAATGCTCAGCGGAGGTGCATGGGGATCGGGATGCGCAATGTGCCTGAGTAGGTGCGCGGTGAGATTACCGCCTGCTGAATCGCCCCCGATGATGATTTGATCCGGTCGGATGCTAGCCGAGAGAAGGCTCTCCATTGCTGCGACGGCTTGGCACAGTTGTGTCGGGAACTGCGCAGCGGGACACAACGTGTAGTCGAGCACCGCGACAGCGACTTCGTTTCGCGTGTTGATGTGCTGCGAAACAAACACACGCCAGCACCATTCCAGATGACCTGGCAGGAGCGGTGCAACGTACCCACCGCCATGGAAGAACAGGATGTATTTGCTCGCCGCCTTTCGATTTCCCAGCCAAAAAATGGACGACTGTCCATCCGGCAGAAGCTGTATTTCAGTCTCCAAGCTGGGGAGATAGTCCGTTTCGCCGCGCGCTCTGGCTTTGGAGACCATTTGTTTCATCCATGACCGGTAGACGTGTATCGAAGTGTCAGAAATGTATTGGAGCTGGGCGGGCGTGAGATTGCCCAACGCTGCGCCAATAACAGCACTTGTAATGTACATCCGCGGATCCCAGCCATGGCGGAGTGCAATGAAGAATGACCTCGTGGCACTCACCACGGCCTTCGGGACAACTGTATTTTGAAGGTCAGCCGAGATCCAACATCAAAGCGGGATTGAGGAGCTGACATTGGATGCACATGGTTCACGAGAAAGAAACCCACCTAGAAAAGCAAGGTAAACGACCAGGCTCAGCTTTTCTGACCAAGGCAGCCCAGCTGCTGGTTCTTGAAATGTACGTGCGGCCATTGCATTTGCATCCATCTGGATGTTCCAGAAAGAAAATTATTGTGCACAGGGGAAAAAATCGGCGAACAAAATAATCTCTAGATCTTTAATGCACTGCACAGCACTCCATACAGGGATAGATGAAATATATACTCCGGACATTCATCCCTTTTTCATTGTCTTTTTTTATCCCGAAAAGAACAGTCACATGTCAAGGCAAGTGTAAAAAACCAACTACCGTGAACGTACTCCGTAGGGACCTTGGCGCTGGAATTGCTCCGACTTAGTGAGGGGGAAATGGAGTAGAAAGTGGAAAATCCGGAGTAATCCAACGGGGTTGTTCCGACGTTTCAAACGCCCTACGCTTTGTTTATTGTGCACATAGGTTTTCCACCAGAATTGCCTTCCACCAGAAAGATATAATATGTTCTCTCTCTAGTGATCTGTTTGATGTTTCATAACATTCACTTCTTATATTAATACAGCAATATTTTTCTCTTTCAACAAATTTCGCGGTTTTATTTACTTCTTTAATTTTTTCCCTTGACCTATCACTTTTTTATTTGAATTACACAATGGCTCTTCCTCGCGAAGGTCTCACAGTGGACTACGTTGCCAAATTGCATCGATACACGATATTGAGCCCGGCATTTGCAATCCCAGTTGTGTTCGCATTGTACCTAGACCAACTTCCTTTGTCCGTGGTCCCCAACGTTGTTCCAAAAGTACCCGAGGCCGTGAGCTGGGTCCGAACGCCAGCAGCAGCGTTAGCATTCTTATCCGTCGTCATATCTTTGACCGAATTTCTCAACCGGGGCTTCAACAACAACTGGACCGACAAGTCCAACTGGCAATGGTCTTCTGAAATTGTTGTCATTACCGGTGGGTCAAGCGGCATTGGTGCCTCACTGGCCCGGCAGCTGCTTTGCAAGAACAGTCAGACGACAATTGTCATTATGGACTACGTGCCTCTGACATGGACTCCGCCACCGGGAAGCCGTGTACGGTTCTACAAGTGCGATCTCAGCGACGCAGCCGCCATTCGCACGACGTGCAGCATAATTAAAAAGGACGTGGGCCATCCGTCCGTCCTTGTCAACAATGCTGGCCTATCCCGAGGCATCACCATTATGGACGGATCCTATGCAGATAACGAGATCACGATACGTACGAATCTGTTGGCGCCGTTTTTGCTGATCAAGGAGTTTCTCCCGGAGATGGTGGGCCGCAATCACGGACACATTGTCAACGGCAGCTCGATGAGTGCGCTTCTTCCACCGGGCAAACTTGCAGACTACGCTGCCACCAAATCCGGCCTGATCGCTATGCATGAAGTGAGTATTCCAAATTCTTGCTATGTGACTTCTGATCTCTTTTAACTGATTGCCTAGGCCCTACAGCTGGAACTGGAAAATGACCACCAGGCAACCAAGATTCGCCAGACGCTCGCTATCCTCAGTTTCACCCGCACGCCTCTGTTCAAGGGCGAAACGAGGCAGTCCAATTTCTTGTTCCCCCTTCTTCACGTGGAGACAGTAAGCGAGGCCATCGCAGAGGCCCTGTATAGTGGTTACGGCAAGACGATATACATGCCCGGAATCATGAGATATGTTTCTTGTCTGGTGAGTGAGAAATGGGAACATCCCTGTCCAGAAATCCCACAAAATTTTCAGCTAACCATTCTTCTCATTTTACAGCGGGCCGGCCCCGAATGGTTGCAACGGGTCGTTCGGCAGAGCACGGAAAACCATGCGGTAGACTTCCGTGGCCGGCAGAAAATCGACGCCACGTCAGGCAAGTTGTGCCAATAAGTACAGTATTGCTATTTCACCTATGGATAAGTAGGACATAGGGTAGGCGCTGAAATAGTCGGAAGTGATGGTATTTTACAGCTAGAGTTGGTCAAACCCGGGACACTATAATTAGTCTACCATATGTGTGTTGGCAGACGACAGAAATTGCAGCCACTTGGGATGAAAGGGAGCCTCGAAACGAGACAAGATCAAGGCAACGTAGCGGCTAGAAATAGGACCGGTGATGGATTGGTGGAAGCTTTCGAATGATACTGGTTCTTGAGTTAGTTACAAGTTGTGAATTGTAGGAGACCCGTTAGGAGTGCTATGACCCACGCTTAAGAAGCTTTGGCACGGTCCAAATGTTTGCAAAATGCTGTAGTTGGAGATGCAGGACGGTAATGTGGTGATCGAGGGCGGAGCTTAGATTAGGCTCCGCGATGGCCATCTTTCGGTGCAGGTCCAAAAAGGCCAGCGCCGTATAGATGACGAAACAGATGGCTGGGTCGACGGTGAGGCAAAAGGAGCTGTCCCAATGATCCGCCACCGACGCAATATCCTGACATGCCTCAAGAACGCGCTGCCAGCGTCCCATCCACTGGTCGCCTTGGCGCAAAAGGGGGTCGGCAATTGCGAGGAGCAGTTGTGCCATGCGTAGATGGAGAACAGTCACCGTCCGCGCGTGGTGGTTCACGTGGGACTCGTTGGACAGTGCGTTGCGTCGTGGATTGAGCCAGCCAGTGGGGAGGGCAAGACGAATCGTGGCCAGCTGCCGCTTGGCTTTGGCAATTTGTGCCACCAACTCCTCCTGCGACCGTTGCAGACGCAGGCGAAGAACAACTCCGGCTTGGCGCAGCGTGGCAATCGTGATATTATGGACATTCCTTAGTGAAGTCTCGGCAGCCAAGGGGGCGGCGAGAAGCACTTTAGACAAGTCGTCCAAGCTCGACGGCAAGTACAACTCTGGCAACGCGTCGACGTTTTCTGAGGATTGCGTCCCCCCTTGACTTTGCGTCAACGATGTGAGGACAACGGCGTCGTCAATCAGATACGGCGTGCCACACGAAAGGTTCGAGTAGGTATCCAGGCGATAGATGCACCACCAGAGCGACCGCCATTCTTGAATGTCTTGGTCAATAACCGTGCTCCAGTCCGGATACAGCGTGCGGATATGATCCAAGCGGTCCAGTCCGATCCGATAGGCCATGCGCGTCACCCGCCCCACCCGCAGCCAAGACTGGTGCACAGGAAACTGATGGAATTCATAAAATGCGAGAAGATAAGCCTTGCGAAACGAATCGAGTGATTCAAGTGATACGACGTCACCTATCAGATCATCCTGTAGCATGCTCGAACTGAGCAAGATATCCAGGCAGGCATCCCAGCTGGGTCGGTTGTTGTCCTCTTCTTCGACGGTGAACTCCGTGAGCTTTGCGGCAATCACGCAAATGGTGGAGATTAGACTATCACTGCACTGGGCACTGTGATAGCGGTGGAAAAAAAGTTCTTTGGAGAAGACCGGGTTCGCATCTTGAAGAATGTCAAAGTATCTCTCAACACTAACCAGAAACATGCATTAGTTCCATCCTGTGACACCCTTGTACAGAGTATAATGAGGAGATTGATCTTACAGGCACTTCTCCTGCTGAGGGGGAAAAGACAAGTGGTTGGCACGTAGATGTGCTTGCTCTCGTTGACTAGTCGTAACTGGAGAGGGTGAAAGAACCAAGCTTTCCGCCGAGGCGGGGTTAGAGCCTTGGCTAGAAGGAGATAAAGTAGCGCTCCGAGGCATTTGTGTCGCTAGATACGTCGATGACATGAGCACATTTGTTATTCCGGGGATCAGGGGGAAGCATGTGTGGAAAAATTGGTTTACCTGGTGGTCGCCGGCGAGACTTTCTCGACGGGCCGAAGGCGTAGTGGGAGCCTAGCGGAGGCCCTGGTTTGCGCTTCACTGACGTGTACCTGCATGTCTCCCCGAGTTCCGAGCAGCGAGAGCATGCTGGCCGTTGACGGTTGCCTGGTCCGTATCAGCGGGACGGAAGCCTGGGGCTGACGACGTCAGAGACAAAAACATACACCTTTGCTTCTTACTGTAGGAGTCCAATCTTAGCCAAGGTCTTGCGCACATGAGAGACATCGGAGATACATGCCACAACTTACCGAATGCATCTATCGCACACCCTCAATGGCGACGGCATTGGGGTGACTTCGGGGCTTCTGGAGTCGGGTGTTGGATATTACATCAGTTGTTGCTGGTGACTCGGGGGAACATTGTCTTTTCCCGTTAAAGAAGTAGAAGAAATACCAAAAAAGTTCCTCCGGAAGACATACTCGGGGGGCGGTGCACGTCATAATATATTGGCCGGATGTCGTGCGGAGGTCCCACTAGGTTTGAGATTCCCCCGCAATTTCCGGCGCTAACCCCCTAGCTCCTTCCCCGCAAGTTTCTCCTTAGATGCCCCGCTGCATCGCGATCATGGCGGAACCAACCCGAATGTAATGATAAGGACAGCCCCTCGCCGGGTTCATTCCGGCTTCACTGATATAAGCACAAATCCGCATCTGCTCCGCCTTAGCCTCGGTGGTCGAGGCACATTTATTCGGCATATGACCAATGGGATCTCAAATGGTTGTTTCGATGATTGTTTCTTTCTTTCTTGCGATCACCAAATGGCTAAGTCTGAAGATGAGTGAGGCATCTGAACACGGGCACGACTGGCTGCTGGGCAAGGTCCTCAGCTGGCCCGACACGCCACCGACCAACAAGGTCGACACACATCATCACTTTGTACCAGAATTCTACCGGAAAGGTGTGTCCCTTCAATACCTTGTTGATAGTCTGACGTGAGTGAGTAATTGTATTCAGTTGCTAACCTGTGCTTCTCTCCTTCCAGCGGTTGAGGATGCCGGAGGTATGTCCAATATCTAAAATATCAAAAGGAAAAAAAAGAGACATTGAATTTGCCAAACTAATATTAAATCACGACGTCACATAGGCGATCCCAGTGGGTGGCCTACGCCGCATTGGAGCCCACTCGCAACAGAACTTCTGATGAAACGGCTCGGCGTTCAGACTGCCATTCTCTCTGCCACCGCGCCTGGCGCCTGCATTCTCAAGGGTGAAGCATCGTACAAGCTGGCTCGCCAACTCAACGAGTACGCGGCGGATCTGCGAGACAAGAGCCCGGGCAAGTTTGGTTTTTTCGCAGCGCTGCCAAGCCTTTTGGATACCGACGCGGCGCTCGCAGAACTTCGCTACGCTCTGGATACGCTACATGCCGACGGTGTCACACTCTTCACGCGCTATGGAGACGGCAACACGTATCTCGGCCACGCGGACATCCAGCCGATCTGGGCCGAGCTCAACCGCCGCAAGTGTGTCGTGTTTGTCCACCCGACGCATCCGGTGGACCTGAACAAGGTCAATCCCAAGATACCGCAGCCAATGATCGACTACCCGCACGAGACGAGCCGTGCCGCTGTGGATATGATCATGATGGGCACGCGTAGAAAGTATCCGAACTGTAAAGTCATCCTGTCGCATGCGGGCGGGACGCTTCCCTACCTCATCAGTCGCCTTGCCACGCCGCTGAGCAAGGCGCCGAATTTGGCTGCATCGTATGCCTTTGGGATAACCCATGAGAGTGTCATGAACGACTTTCGGAGCTTCTACTACGATCTTGCTTTGTCGGCATCCCCGCAGGTCCTGGACATGGCGCTCAAGATAATTCCCCATGACCACATTCTCTATGGTGTATGTTATCCAAGACCCTTGTCTTGGAGTTCGTTTATACTGATTTGCATCGTTTCGACACAGAGCGACTTTCCCTACGCCCCTCCGCCAGCGTATCCTGCATTTTTGCAGGAACTCGAGGGATATAGCATGACACCGGGGCTGCGGGACAAGATCAACTTTGGCAATGCGCAGAAACTGATTCCAAGGCTTTCAAAGAGCAGCGGTCAGCTTTGAACAAAGCCTATATATGTAGTAGGTATATATTCGGTCGCATGTACAAAATTACAGTAGTCTGGCACCCTTGTAGACGTCATCTCTTATGGTCGATATTGTTGCTCTGAGTGTTTATTTGTAGAAGACATCGCCCGGAAATGCGACGCTGGAAATGAGACACTTACGAATATGGGAGAGCGCTAACGACGGCACCATCCCCTCCCCCCCCCCACCAATTCGCCCTGCTGTTTATTTTCTTTCGTTTCTTTTTTTTTTTTACCCATTACACCCTTATCTTCTCCCTTGCTTCAAAGTCGAAGATAGACCCTGCGAAGAGGGCTGAGACTCTTGGTGGTGGCCGTGAATGTGTTGCAATTGGCTGCTATCAGCTCTTATGGTTGCTGCGCCTCAATGATGTCTTCTCTGACCAATACGCTGGGATTCGACATGGATGACTTGAGCACCTAGTCTGTACACGACACGGCAGGGCTAGGCTGAACCCGTTTTGTTACGTCGCCTTGGATGTAGAACTCCAAGGCTTACTCAATCTAGGCGCATTTAAATATCAGCCGAAGTTCGAGATCACGATGCGACGACGACGATATCTCATTCTTAACAACATGAGCAAGCAGATCGGAGACGTCGTCTACGCAGAGGTGTATTTTTTTCTTGGCTTACCGATCCTTGATCACGCAAATTACGGCATCTCGACATGACAAATTTCAAACTAGGGCTTTTAGGAGCGGTGGCCGTTCTCTCCCTCGTGGCTCGTGTCCGTGCTCAGCATGGCTCGTACCGGTACTGCTGTGACATCCAAAAATGCCAGAACGTCACCGCAACGTGTTCGCAAATTCCCTCTTGCGCCACGTCATGCCTAGCTGCTAATACCACCTCCTTCCCGACAACATGCACGCCGGCCTGGTCCCTTCCGGAGCAAGACTACGCGTGCTTTGCACAATTCCTGTCTTCCGACACGAGCTTGATCAACCAGATCTGCAGACAGACTTACTCGCCAAGCCTGCCTCCGGCACCATATGCCTACATCAGCTTTGGCGAATGCAGGACGTCGTGCGGTGGATGGGATCTTCAGACATCGACCACTTCGACGGGTCCTGTCGCTACGCTGATGCAGTTCATCGTGCCCGTGGTTGTCTTCTGCTTCACCATCCCGCGGCGACGGAAGTGGGACGTGCCCGACTGGATGTTCGAGTTTGGGCGAGGCAGGCTGCCGCTTAGGCTGCCGAGATTGGTCTTGTCGCTGCTTATCTCGGGCCTGATCGTCACGGTGGACATCACCATCTGCATCTTCACGACCTTCATCGCCGCGGGGCCGATTCTCGTCGGCGGCATCATGGAGCTGAAGCTCGATTTCGACATCCTTCGCCACATGGAAGACAGTGCTGCCGGGCACAACCGCCTCGAGAAAAAAGCAGAGCACTTGAACCTGAATGAAAAGGTTCAATTGATGATTGTGGTGCTATGCGGAAACTTGGACGACAGCATCGGAGATCCTCAGAGAAGAATTGGTGAACTGCTGTCCTTGGAGGATGTGAAAACATCGCCAGAGAGGGTGAGGAAAACTCAGGCATATCTTGCCTCGATGCTCCGCTCCCAGGGCACGTTCGGCTCCCTGGTCGGAGCACCTGTGCTTTTCTTCGTTGGATCGTTTATTGTTGCCTTACAAGGTCTCTCGGAGTATATCGGCGATAACGAGACGGCGCACTCGTTGGCCTTTGGGATGTGGTGGATGGTGATTGTGCAGGTCACGATCATCAGCTCGTGCATCTTGGGAAGCACTAATCCTAGCACGGTCTCCGGACTTGTTGGGGATTACGAGAAAGAGGGAGAACATCAACACCAACCTATACTTGGGCGGCTGGAGAGAATAGGCATGACTCCGGTATACAAGAGCGTCTTTATGCCCGTCACATTGTGGGACCGTGGTCTCATGAAGAAGCGGTGGCTGCAGCACGCCGGGGCTTGGGAAACGAAGCGCTGGCTTCGGAAGAGGTTAGAGATACGGCCATTCACTGGGCTGTTCCTGCTTCCTCTTTCGGCTTTCGTGCTCGTCTTCATCCCGAGCGCACTGGCATTCTTGGTGGCTTACTCAACTCCAGTAATCTGTGTCAGCTGCAGGCAAGTATCCCCACTAGAGGAGATTCGATGCTTCATCTAACTAACTGATCGTAGGTCCTTTACCTTCCTGGTCTATCTATCCTGTCAAGCTGTGCTTATTGCTGCCAACACGTGGCGTACATACTATTCAGACTCAGGGCCAGCTTCTTCCACACCTTTACCAGCAGCACGAGGAGTTCTGGCGAGCGCTGGTGCGGCTATCGCTGCCTTATTTATTGCATTGGCCGTATTAGGCTCGTTATTCACGGCCTTTGTGGGTACTATTCTGGAACTTCTAGGTGTCTACGCGAACTGCCTCTGTGCAATTCCCGCAGGCATGTGGCTAGACCACAGAAGAGACATGGTACAGATAAATGTTGCTACCGACACACTGCTTCAGCGTCAGATGAGCGTCTACTGGAGTGGAGCTGGCTACGCAGCAATAGGTTTCATGATGACAATGACGTACCTCGGGTGGTGGTACCAGCGAGCATTGAGGCAGCGGTTTGAAGGAGAAATCAGCAGGTTGGGTACGAAATAGCAGGTAGTACTCCTTTTCATCTCTAATTTCTTCCTCTGGCTTTTCAATATATGATTCAATTGTGTGACCAAGATCATCACCATCGGCAATACGTCGGAGTAGGATGCTTACGTTGATACCAGCGCCGTCGCTATTTACTTTCTCGTCGTAGCGCAGGCCCGAGTACCAACGGCTAAGCCAATATTCATCCATGGCCTTGTCCCAGAACGGCCCAGCCTTCGAATGACATAAGTAGGCCAATTGGTGTAACCTTATATTATTATTATCCGCCTTTCTTAGTCAGTCCTGACTATCAGCGAATAGCTAGACAGAACCCTCCTAGGGAAAAAACTACCACAAATCTAAGTGGGTGTGTTTTCTCGGCTACAGGTGTGTAGTAAACCACAAGTGGTTACTGTTGTTAGAATAAATGAAACAAATCAACAAATAAATAAAATAAACAAATAAAACAAATATATAGGAGATATCGGCCGTGCTGTCGGTGTTAGCGTTTTACGCCGGTGGTGGTGACCTCTTAAGCTCCCTAGCCAGGTCGTATTCCGGGAGTCTCCCGCTCCGGATGAGCCAGCGGAGGCGTGGTCGGGCCGGAAGGCCGGTCTGTAGGCGGCGGTCCAGTTCTACTAGCGTTTATGGCCAGCCGGCCCGATGTTGCTGTGCAGGATAAAAGAACTTATTTTCGGCCTTAGTAAGGTGGAGGTGGCGGCGCCGTACGGCCCGTGCCGTCCATCATAGCGTCCGTGCTGCGAGGGATCCCGCGGAGTAGCCACTGCTAACGTCTTGTTACTAGCAGGTTTTCCATCGGTCGGTGATGGTGGTCCAGTCCGTCTCCTCGAGGGTAGGCGGCGGGGGCGCGGCGGGGGCAGGCGTATAATAATTAGGAAACGGCCGGGGGCGGTGGACCGTATCCCGGATAACTTAAGCCTTTTCTTAGTAGTCTAACTAGGATAAGAAAACGGCGTGGCGGTATATAAAGTAAAGGTTTAGCAGCGGTATCCCGGCCTCGGAGTAGAGGAGGTGGATAGGCGTAGATTTATAAGCCTGAGGACGGTGTAGAGGTGGCCGTGGAAGATGGTGTTCAGGGAGATCGTCGGCCGGCGGTTCTGTCGTTAAAAAGGAAGACGCTCGCTCCGTACGTTACCGTACTCCGGAGTACTACCGTATAAATCGTACGGGCTTACGGGAGCGTATATGTTACGACTCTAGACCCACGCGGCCTCAACGACTGGCCATGGCCCCACGCATACACAATAAGGAAGGAACAATATACGACCGAGGCTAAACGGGCGGTATAGGTGTGGCTGAAAGCGGATACGCTTTCAGAACACAGGAACTAATGGACGACTACACGAGGACTGACTAATAAGGATGCACGGAGACGAAACCTTATACGGGGATAAGGTTTACTAGATATATAAGACTAAGGCTTCCTCCTAGTAAATTAGATAGAAGACAGTCGTTACCGATTGTCTAAAGTACATCCTTACATAAACTTATATTCCTATACCCTCATTACATATACAGTCACCCACACCCTAATTACTTGTGTTAAGTATTATTCAACCGTTACACCTTATCACTGTTTTATGAGAACAAGAAACTCCTCCTTTAACCTGATCACCTAGTAGAGGCTTTGTCTTTTAGGAAAGTGCCTTTATTAATCAATAGTCGCTACCGATTATTTGAAATATAAACTTATATAAACTTATATTCCTATACCCTTATTGTATATAATCACTATACCCACTACTATTATCCTACGTATTAATGTTACAAAGGCACTTCCCAAGGGGGAGAGTCTCTGCTAGGTGATCAGTCTAGGGGAGGGGTTCTTGTTCTGGTAAAACAATGAGAAGGTGTAACGGTCGAACAATAGTCAACACGTATAACAAGGGTGGTGGGTGTGGTGATTGTATGCAATGAGGGCACAGGAATAGAGGTTGGGTTAGGCAGTTTCTATTTCAGACAATCGGTAGCGACTGAGTCTTCTATCTGGTGTACTGGGAGGAAGCCTCAGTCTTATATATCTATCGTACTTCATTCGTATCTCATTCCTTATTTCATTCGGCGTATGAGATAGTTACTTCATTCGTATCTCATTCCTTATTTCATTTCCCGTATGAAATAGCGTTCTTGCATTCTGATTGGTTCACTGTGTAAGCCGTCTTTGTTCCTGGTGTTCTGAAAGCCTTACTGCCTTTCAGCCACACTTGCACCGCCCGTTAGGCTGCTGGTCGCGTCATTGTTCTGCCGTTCCGTTGAGGGGTCGGCCGTGTTGTCCTTGGCCCGCTGGCGAGGCCCGTGGGGGCCATGTCCGTAACAATTAATTATTATGTAGCCGTTACACCTTCTCATCCTTCCTACTAAGAATAAGGCCCTTCTTATCCTGAGCACCTAGTAGAGACTTTACCCGTGGGAAGTGCCTTTGTAACAGTGCGCGACTGCTTCCTTATTATTGGCGGTATTGCGGTTTACGGCTGCCGTGATATTAACTACGATCCTTATGTACGTCTTTGATCGTCGAGTAAGCGGGAGGTCTGCGACGAAGAATAAATATGGTAGTTCACAGGTTGTTTTTTTATGAGTGCGGCTACCTATAGTTAAATACGTGCCAAGTTGAACAATGTGTGGTCACACAGTAGATGGAAAAATAAAATTAATCAATTATAATGAAAATGAGAACAGTGTTATATTAACGGTGAAAATTCCTTCGTGAAGCCTTTCCTATGCTTTACTCATGTGTGACAGAAAATCAAATTACGAGCCTCCTAGCAGCTTTAACACGCGAAAAAGCGAAAAAGAAAATCATAAGTGGAAGCGAAAGTTGAGTTTGTCAAATTCGTCGCGCCCGGTATTCATCTTCGCACAGTCGTTGTCGTACTTTTTGTTCTTGTAGGCCAGCATGGCAGCGAGGCCGGCATTAAGGGCAAAGGCAACGCAGGCCCAGGAAAGGCCGTTACGGAAGCCGGTTGGATACTGCGGCTTTTCGGCAGCGATGAAGACGTTTCTAAACTTGTTAGGAGATGCTGCGAAAGAGAACACTACGAAACGGAAAAGAACGACGAAACTCACGAGCTGACAAAGTTTGCGGCATTGCCGAAACTGACGATCCAGCCCATGCCAACAGCAAGGTGCTTTTTACCACGCAGGTTGGAGCTCAGCCAGGACGTGATTGTTGGCATTTGGAAATAGGTGCCGATCGCCAGGAGGAAAAGTGCACCGTAGCGCACATGCACTGCAGGCACGTATACGACCATGACGACCCATGCGGCAATCTGACAACAGACACCAAAGAGGATAAAGGGGTAGCGTATGTTGCAGTAGTTGGAAGCAAACGTAATGGCCAGTGAGGACACGATCCCCGTCGCCCAGATGGGCATGGTCATGATTTGGGCGCGCGAAGTGACGTAGCCCATCTCGGTGAGGATGACAGGAATGAACGAGGCCATGGACGAGGCGGTGACGTCCATGGCAAAAAAGCACAGGGTGAACCAGTGGATGCGCCAGTCAAGCAGCACCTTCCAGAGCGGCACGTTGTCGGCGGCGGAGCCCTCGTCCTCTTGACCGCGCGATGCCTCCAGCACGGCAACCAGCTGGTCACGCTCGTGGGATTTGAGGAACCAACTCTGTGCCTTGGCGGGGAAATGCGGAACAAAGGCGAGGCCAACAAACCCGAAAAAGACAGTCATGAGGCCCTCGATAATAAAAATCCAGCGCCAGCCCTCCTTGTTGCCCACGTCGTTGAGGTTCTCAATGGCGTACGCCAGTAGACCGGAAAAGAAAGGCCCCGCGAGCGCAAAGCAAAAGAACATAGCAAAGCGCGGCGCCAGCTCCGTCTTAGTGTAGTAGATGGACATCATGTAGGCGGCGCCGGCGGGCAGTGCCGACTCAAAGCAGCCGAGGAAGAAGCGCACAGCGAGAAGGCCATGGTAGGAGTGGACCAGGCCCTGGCAGCAGCCGAGCAAGCCCAGTAGCAGCATGCAGGTGCCCAAGTAAAGATTGGGGCGGATCCAGCCCGACTGCAGCAACAGATTGCTGGGGATTTCGGCTAGCACAAAGGGGATGTAAAAGATCCACAGGGCCGTATTATAGCCATTACTCGGCATATCGAGTCCCTTTGCCAGGCCCTCAATGTTAGCGTTGGCCATGTTGCTGCGGTCGAGGAACAGGATCAAGTACATCAAGCCCAGCACTGGGATCAGCAGACAGTCGCGCTTGATGCTGATCTTGCGGTCGAGCTTCATATTTGCATTCACCATGACCACCTCGCCGGCCTGCTCGCAGTCGCTGGCTGCTTCGCCAACCACGACCGGCGGACCCTTTGTCTTTTCATCGACGCTACTGCCGAAGCCGGCGGAGTCGACAGCAATGGACATCTGGCAGGTTAGTTTGGTGACGTTGTGGCATTTTTCAGGGATAAGGTTGTCAGATGCATACCTTGCGTGTTTGTTTTGACTTTGTCTTGTGGTTTTCTTGTGTATCCCGACAAGAGGAGCCGATGAAAGCCTTATCCATTGAGAAGACGCTGCATGGTGGATGACCCCGTTAAATATCCAATGTGTTCACAATACCACACAAATGAAAGGCTGTAGGTGAGTTCGTTCAAGAGATAAGACTCTCGATATCGTTAATCTGGACATGGCCACGAAGTTTACTTCTCCGGGAGCAGCAACCGGTGTCAGTGCTCGGTACCGTTTGCGCGAGTACGGATGTGACGGGGAACCCTGGGGCTTGCTGGAGATAACATTGACAGATGTTGATGTCTACTTTCCGGTCTACTCTATTTCCTCTATGTTCTTTTTAGTTTACGGTTCTATCATCTGCTCTGTCCCTCTTCCTACGGCTAATGCACGTCCGGCAGCGCTGATCCGGGCTTATCAGGTAAGCTTGTTGGGGCTTTTAGCGTTTGCTTCTAGCGTATGTACAAACGGGACGTCCCTTCCGGATAATAGCAACTTGGCAGACAGTGTTGTACCGGACAGTATCCCTAGCGCAGATTGATTGGGCGGGTATGATAACATGTAAGCAGATGGCAATACGTTGCGCCCGGGAGACATGCTTGGTTGTCCGGAGGCATGGGCAGAGCTGTTCCGGGGCTGCACCAACCGGCTGGCAGGCTGTAGCACCTCGGCCACTGAAGCACTCAAGCGGCTATATGACGACGGCACACGATTAAACATACAGTTCAATCTGTCACTACAGAGGTCTGGAAGCGTCACAGCGATCGGTTGCTCACTCACAAGTCTCGCAACACAATTGTATCACCATGGCAAAGGGAGATCAAGCAGCCGTGAGCTATGTCTCGCCGAGAGCGAGGTTCGGGCTGATTGTGTAGGTTCTGTCTTCTCACGTGTTTCGTTGCCTGTCTACTCATCCTCCATGCACTTTGCTAACTGCCTTGCCTCGATAGCCCAAGTACAAACACGGTTGTGGAGGCCGAGTTTAACTGGATGCGCGTGCCCGGCGTTTCGTGGCATTCTGGTCGCATCCCCATTGCCAACCCCGATCTCAGCGACGACAACACCATGGTGGCCTTTCTCGAGCAGCTTCGCCTCACCATCCAGGGCTGCATCGAGCAGGTATGCATGTGCAAGCCAACGTACATGGTCATGGGCATGAGCGCCGAGACGTTTTGGGGTGGCAAGGAAGGAGCCGAGCAGTTTGAGCGGTTCATGGGCGAGATTGCCGGACTCAAAGTCACCACGGGTGCTCTGGCGGCCAAGATGGCTCTCGACAGATACGGCGCCAAGACCGTTGGCATCATCACGCCGTACCAAGCCGTGGGCGACCAGCAAGTCGTCGACTTTTTCACTGCCATGGGCTTCAAAGTGCACGCCATTAAGGGTCTGCGGTGCATGAGCGCTACGAGTATTGCCGAGGTGGCGCCCGAGACCATCAAGGAGGCCTTTCGCTCAGTGGATGCGCCCGAGGTCGACGCGCTGCTGCAGGCGGGCACAAATCTGCCGGCAGCGCTGGTGGCGGCCGATATGGAAAATGAGCTGGGCAAGCCCGTCATTGCCATCAATACGGCCACGTTATGGCACGCATACCGCACGAACGGCATCATGGACAAGGTGGAGGGCTTTGGGTCGTTGCTGATGGAACATTAGTATGGGATGTAGGCCACTTACATAGAAAACCGATGCTACATGAAGAAATGGTATATATACACATATGAGAGTGCCAAGATGCGATATAATTTAAACTCATGGTATTTATTAGCAGATACGTTGGTTGGTCGTCAACATAAAATAGATTCGATGGCTATGGTACGAATTGTATGTATATATGATTGTGAGGCACAACGAGATCCATGAAACCTTAATGTCTCCTTTTAAAAGTGATAGCCTTCAAAACTAAAGAAAGTCATATCTATCAGTGCTCGATAATCTACCAACTCCAATCTACGCTACCACTACAGTTAGCACCTCCTGCGTTGTTGGTAAGGCCGGGGTCTTGATGTCGACTGTCATCGAACAGCTGCTGCTGCTGGCCTTTTGTGACTTGCTTTCCCCGCCGTCCCCCTCTCCTGCCACCAGCTCTCGGAACTGCGTCTCGGCTTGCACCTGGTCCGCCTTGAGGTCGTGCTGCCAGATCCAGTGCAGCCGCCCATTAGCGTTCTCGACAATGCGTGCCATGTCGTCGCCGTAGGCAGGATCGTTAAATGTGAAGAGAGTGCCGGCCTCCTCGCTGGTTGCAATGACTTTGGTGCAGCGTGGCCGGCGGATTGCGTCAAACACATGGAAGGCTGCCTCAATTTCTGTTCGATCTTTCACTAGCGGCAGGAGGCTGGACAGTACAACGGCGTCCTCGAGGCCCATACCGGCGCCCGATGCCTGGTGAGGGCTGGTGGCATGGGCACAGTCACCAATCATGCAGATGCGGCCCTTGTAGTAGACGGGCGTCTGCGGATGGTGGAAGATGGGCCAGCGCAATGGCATGGCCCAGTCGAGCAGGCGGCGCAAGCGCGGGTCAAAGTCGCGCACGTCTTGTAGCATTTCCTCCTTGGAGCAGGCAATGTTGCTGCCGCTGGCGTGCTTCCACTCCATGAAGGGGTCAACGATGAAAAAGACAAAGTTGGCCTCAGCGCCCTTGCTGATGGGATAGATAGCCAGGCCGTGGTCCTTGGCCATGAACTGGGATGGTGGTTAGAAAAGGACGAGGAAAGGGGGACAACTTGAAAAGAAAAATAGGCTCGAGGAGGATAAAAGACCCACCCATTTTGCGTCTCCCGCGTGTCCGCCCAGGATCTTCCTGGCATCCGCCATTGGCAAGACCCCGCGGTAGATGTACATGCCCGTGTACTTTGGCTGCACCATGTCTTGCGCGATGCCACCAATCACCGCCTTGCGTGTAATACCCCGGATGCCGTCTGCACCGATTACAGCATCTGTAACCGCCATCGTTCCATCGGCAAAGCTGATTCTGACTTTTGGCACGCCTGCCTCTTCCAGCTCCTCCAACGACACGGCCCGTTTGAAGAAATTGACTGTGCCCGCTGGGATGAAGCTCGCCATGATGTCCAAGAGCGCCTTGCGGTGGGCACTGGACCGTTCAAAGTATGGCGCGCCCACCAAGCCCCGGTGCCAACCGCGCTTGGCGCCGAAGCCGTCTTCAGCCAGCAACGCATCAAAAACAGCGTGCTTGAACTCGGGGCGCTCGTTGGCCGTCTTGGCGTCGTTGTACTTTTCGCGGAAACTCGGGTCGAGCAGGTCAATGGCATTCAAGGAATTGGGACCCAGGCCGATGCCTGCACCAATGGCCGAGAACGCCTCGCAGGCGTCGTACACGGTGCACGGCACGCCGCGCTTTGTGAGGCCGATAGCGAGGGCAAGTCCGGCAATGCCGGCGCCGAGGATGGCAATCGACAATGGCTCGGGCGAAGCAGCAGCCGCGGCAGTTCCCATGATTGGCGATGAGGCTACAAGGACTTGTGGCGTAGGAGACGCTGGAGGTGTTGATGCTGCAGGCGCCTCTGGCGCCGTGGACGATG
Source organism: Sporothrix dimorphospora (assembly GCA_021397985.1). Taxonomy (NCBI): domain Eukaryota; kingdom Fungi; phylum Ascomycota; class Sordariomycetes; order Ophiostomatales; family Ophiostomataceae; genus Sporothrix; species Sporothrix dimorphospora. The sequence goes on from WOUA01000091.1 coordinate 78,098, forward strand.
ACGCACTGCTGCCGCTCTTGTCCTTTTGCGTCCGGGTGCTGTCCTGCTGGCTGAGTAGCTTGTCGATAAACGCCTTGAGCTGGGCGATAAACGCCTTAGTACCATCTGTCTTCTTAAACGCCATTGCGGATGCCGTCTGTGATACTGTTGATGATGCTATTCACACGACGCGCGGTTGGCGTCCAATGGTACGAAGCTCATTTAAAGACAGCTCAGTATTTATCGCGCTAGTAACACGAGCTGGTCTTTCGCTTAAGCTGCCCTGCCTTGCGCCGATCCGCGCCTTCGCCTCAAGTGGCCCCGGATACATCGCAACTGGTGTGACAACGACCATTCTCTTGGGCGTGGTGCATGGTCATGATCTACAAGATGGTCAAGCCGGCATGGCCTTTCCGGGTGCCTCTTTCAAGACCCACACATGTCCTTCGGAATGTCCGCCGGAACCTGCCGCCCGGACAGCTGATAAGACAATCACCACTTCCAATGCGGGTCTAGCACAACGACCCTGGCCTCTTGTGCCGTGCAAACTCTTTGCCTACTTTTTTTTTCTTGTTTTGTTTTGGTCTTACTAGTTTATTTTATATGTGCGATTCTGTTTTATGAAACGTTTTTTTTTGCTGTTTTCTATGTCAATTTTTTTTAACACATCTTGGGCTCGTAAAAGTTTGATGAAAACAGCAACAACTTCCAAAAAATATCAGACAAATCAGAGCATCATTACCGAATCCAAAAATATGGAAAGCACACGTAACAACTTGACCGTTTCCAATGCAATAAATTACAAAAAATGCATTTGGGCGAAACTTGTGAGTACAGAAGACGGCCCTCGGCTAGCCGGTAGGCAACGCCTTATCTCTACCCTACCAGTACTCCGTAGTGGCGTCGCCTTAATTTCAAGATAGGGGCTATTCACGCGCCGGGAAGACAAGAAGGCAGTTTTCTTTCTGTTTTCTGTTTTCTGTTTTCTGTTTTCTGTTTTCTGTAAGTCTGTTTTCGTTCCTCCACACCAACGATCCCATTACCCAGTTTCCAAGTACATCTCTCGTCCACCCCGTCGACGGGAACTGCCATGCCGGTACGGAGAACTCCGTACTTGCCTGTGGACCCACCAACTCGGCGCACCTTCCGCACCTATCTGTGGGCAACTGACTGTTGAGTAAGTGGGCCGAGCCGCAAAGTCAACATCGGACTTCGGACATGGAGACATCATCGCCTGGGACGGCCGCATCTGCGTATACTGGTGCGGCCACATCACCGCTGGCGGACGACACTTCGTCGGCCACGTCGCTCAGCTATGGCACCCCCGAACCTGGTCGTACGAAACAACGCCGGAAGCGAGACCGCGTGGCCCTCGCTTGCCAGCGCTGCAAGGTGAAAAAGCAAAAGGTATTTTCACTGGCCCCCCTCTTCATGACATGACGTGACATACTGAACTTCCTCAGTGCGACGGCTTGCGCCCGAATTGTGCTGGTTGTGCTCGGCTTGGGCTTAAATGCGGTAAGTGGTGGATGTGGTATGCCATCTCCGAAAATTTTCAAAGAGGCGTAGTATTGATAACAACCTCGCCTTTCCAGTCTACATCGTTCCGCTGGTGCCCGCTGCCGGCGAGAAAAAGCTCTACATCAAGGCGCTCGAGCAGCGCGTGGCTGAGCTTGAATCACAACTGGCATTGCTCGGCCAGCGCGGTGTCGGCGAAGACCATTTGCGACTGCGCGGTTCGACCAAGCCTCCGGCGCACGAGGGCCAGAAATTGTACCACTTTTCGCCAGTACTACCACCTACACCCACATCAACTAGCGCGGCTGTGGCGGACGACGACGAGCGTGATGACATCCTAGTGGCGGTGCGCGATCTGTCGATGTCCGCGTCGGGCCACTATGTTGGAGCAGCATCCAACATTACGATTGGCCGCGTGCTCAGCTCGGTCGTGCATAGCCTGCAGCCGCCAAAAAATTACAGTAATTTGGCAGATAGTGGCAGACGATGTCAGGACCCCAGAGGCCAGAACAACAGTAATAACCAGACGAGCCGCGTGCACGGCCAACGGACCGGCAAGGCCCAGCCCACAGTCGACGAAGATGACCCAACACCCAAGTCGCTGTGCACGACAACACGCATGGCCGACATGATTGGCGTGCCATTTCTAAGTCCGCAAGTGGCCCAGCGGCTCATGCATGGCTGGTTCACGCATATCGCCACACGTTACCCTGTTCTGTTGACGCCCAAGGTGCTGGCCCTGCACGAAAGCCGGGACTGGCTCACCGACGTGTATCAAAAGAGCATTTTGCACCTGATCTACGCTGTATCGGGACGATGGCTGGAGTCGGTGAGTCTACTCTACCCCCACTTTCCTGTAGTTTGTTGTTTGTATCTATTTTTTGTTGTTTCTGTCGTTTGTTGATCTCGCTTTTGCTGCACAGTCTGGCGAAATGGGCCACTTTCTCAGCGATCAGCATTACGACCTGGCTTTTGAGGCCATGGATACGATCTTGCAGTACCGAGACAGCCGCACTGTCGACTACCTGCTCCTCATGGCCGTCTACTGCACGCGAGCTCCGCGAGACCCGGGAGCATGGTACGTACACATTTGCATGCTCTGTTGTTCTTTTTTTGTGTTACGTTATTTTTTTTCCGGCATACTAACTACCTGGCTTTAGGACCTACGTTGGCGCAGCCATGCGTCTCTGTATTGAGCTCGGCCTCCACCGCAAACCGCGACGAACCGTTCCAAGTGTGATTGGGGAGATGGAAAAGCGGCGTTTCTGGACGGCGTATTTCCTTGACCGCGATATATCCATTGCACTGGGCCGGCCGCCCAGCATCTCTGACCACGACATTGATGCTGATGTGAGTTTTCCGCAGTTCAGTCACGTCCTATTTTCTCGGCAGTCTTCTAATTTCTGCAGTTACCTCTCGACGTGGACGAGGCCACCGATGATGATGATATTATCCGCCAGGCTGCTGCCCTGCAACTTCAGCAGCTGAATCACCACCATCAACAACAACAAGAACAAACATCTTCTACCCCAGCCTTTCCCAGCTTCTTTTTGCGTAATCCGCCAACCACGCTTGGTCCGTTTATCCACCGTTTGCAACTCAAGCGTATCGAGTCCGAGATCCAGCATGCAGTCTACCGCGTTGACCAGCCAGGTAAAGTTTTGGATACGGTCATCAACGCGTTCTTGGACAGGCTAAATGCCTGGAAGGAAGCTATCCCCGCCGAAACACGCAACTTTACGTGGCGGCCGGACAAGCCATATGACGGGCCAGAGTTCTATACGATCCATTATTATCGCTGTGTACGCTTCCTCCTGTTTCCACGGCTAGCACCAGGCCGGACGAGGTCTAGAACTAGCAATAGTGACGTGGGTGCAGGCGGTGTTGTATCTGGGGAAGAGCAACAGGCAGAAACGCAAGACGGCGTCAATATGCATTACCTCCGGCTCTGCAGCAGTGCATGCACCGGCATTGTCCGCGACTACCGGCGGCTGCACCGTGCATTTGCTCTCGGGTTCTCGGCCCTCAGCATCCAGACCGTGTTTCTGGCTGGACTGACGCTCATATACTGTGCATGGCTGGCGCCAACGGGCAGTGTTGGCACGGTCTTCCACGTCGATGTGTCTCTGACCGATTGTCAAATTCTACTCTACATTATCACTGAGCGCTATCCGAGCGCACGCAAGTACCGGGACGTGTTTGAGCGGACAAAGTCTACCGTCATGTCGCAAATTGCTCGTGGAGAGCATCTTCCACAGAGACCTGTGAATCTGAACTTGAACCTGAACAATCTCGATTTTAACACTGACCTGCATCTGGATGCAGACATGGAGCATCAGCAACAACCGCACACTGCACCGTTGACAAGCAGCACTGCCGGCGTGCAATCACATTTTGACACCGCGGACGAGGTCGATGCAGACGTTACAAACCCTGCGAACCCGATGGACTTTGATGCCTCACCCTGGGCGATGATTGACATGGGCGCGGACTTTAGCCACATGATTTCGCAGATGACAGGCCAGGAAGTCGATGACCCAACAGCTGCGTTTGGTGGTACGGTAATTGGCATGATGCCTCAGGCACCGAATAGGACCAACGATGGTAGTGACATGTCAGGTGTTGCGTGGCCTGTCCGGCATGGGGGCAATGGGAGCAGTGGTAGCGGCTACGCCGGTGACTCGTTGGATTTGGATCCCATGAATGGCATATATTAGACAATGAAAATATGTCGAGACTGCTTGATTTTAAGAAATTGCAATGGTTCATTCTTTCAAGAACTAGTTTTCGGTATAAACATATATTTGCGCCGATGGCGGGTATGTTTACGCTGTGCCTCTAGTTCTGGCCGTTCTGTAAGTGGAGGGATAGTGACTCTATCTATGCTGTTATCGGTGCATGGGGTGAAACTGTGGCTTGTAGCGTCAGCAATGAATGGCTCGGTGGCCCAACTGCCCCGTGGCGATGGAAGCTGGTGCCTGGACGTGTGTGCCGGTTTCGGGTATAGATAAGCAGCTCTGAATAAAGCATATCTTCGCTGTTGACATCAGACTTCTATAACTCAAGCCCTCGAGGAAAATGCAGCTCAGTCCCGCCATATTTACAAAAACCATCTAGACACAAACATTTCAAATTTCAAATAATAAAAAAGCAACATGGCCGACGAGCACCGGGGCGACATCAACTTTTCCAGCACTAGCTTTGTCAACCGCATGGGGTGGGAAAAATGACCTGCCTGCTAATGATTGATGTGTGCATGGCATACTGGACGCCGGGTTCCCCCCTCGACCTGACGGCCCACAAGCCTTCTACTGCCGCGCCCGATGTGATACAGTGCGCGGGAACTCCAGTTATTTGGACAGCCGTGGAATACAACGGTATGAGGGACGCTGGTCTCTTCTGGCTGAAATCCAAGAGACTTGATGTCTACAAGAAGGGCGATGGGCGTGGCTACGACCCTTGGATGGACGGTCTCGTTTCACACGGCCGTGGCGAGGGTCATACCGAGCTGGTGATCCGGAAAAATTACCCAAGCGCCTTCTTTGGGACATCGCTGGCCATGGATCTCCATGTCCTCGGCGCCGACACGGTTGTGCTCTGTGGCGTCAGCACTAGTGGCTGCGTTCGACTCTTGACGCAATGCGACATGGCTTCCGGCCTATAGTACGTGTTCTCTTCTGTTTCCACCTGTTTTGTTCTTATTACTACTTGCCAACACCGCGTCGTAGTTTGTGGGATCAGCTTGTGGCGATCGGAGCGATGAAATACACGATGGCAATCTCTTCGACTTGAACGCCAATTACGCAGATGTGGTCTCGGAGGAGGACGCAATACAGCACCTTTTACAGAAGTGGGAGTAATGTAGCTGGTATGAGCATTTGGAAATAAAAGAAAGCCCGAGAATCTTATACTGTAAACAAAGGATAGTTATTAACCTTTATGGTCAAGCAGAATTAAATGCAGCTACTTTAAAAGAACCCTCATATACCTTTTTACATTAAATTAAACGTGAATTACACTTAATATATATTCAAGATAGTATAGCGTTTACAAAAATTGACCACTCTAAGACAATGGCATCCGCACACCGGTCCAGCGAAAAGTGCCCACCGGTATCGAGTATCAGAGACTCTGCCCTCGGCATGGCTTCCTGAGCACTAGCGAAATGGTCAAAGAGAATATCGTCCCGTGAGCACACCAAAAGAACAGGACACCTTGTCGCCTTTGCATACATCTCCATGTCGGCGCTCCAGATCGCACCATAAATTTGTAGTCTCCCCTGCCAAGCCCGAATATGATCGACTGCCTCTCTCTGGAATACGTCGATATCGTCTCCAACTCCCGTGCGCTTGAGATAGTCCCACGTCTTTTGCAGGTGGCTGCCATCGGGCATGGGCTTGTTAAAGGCGTTGTTGTTCTTTCTCTGCATCTCCGCGCGAACCTCGGTCGCCATTACCGTCGGACCAACCAGCGTGATGCTAGCAACCATGTCGGGATAAACAGCGGCCATTACCATTGCCAAGGTCGCGCCCGAGTGGTGTCCCATGATATGCACTGGCTTCTTGCCACCACCAAAGACACCAAGCGACCGGAATATGGCCTCGTAGAGACCAACGTAGAATGCAATGCCTTTCTCGGAGATAGTCTGGACGATTTCGGGGCAGGGGTCGAAAGACGCCCCAAAGCCCGGCATGTCTGGCGCGTAGCATGTGAAACCTTTGGCGATCAGCAAAGACGCAATTTTCGTATAGGAGGCCGAAGACGAAGCCGACTTGTGAAGGAGAAGAACACTTTCGTTGATATTTGCATCGTCCTGAGGGGCGCCGTAACGGTAGTGCACCTGACCGTAAGGCGTATCCACATATGCCCTTTTCATCGCCGTTGTAGCTGGTGTTGTGGGATACAAGCCACGGGCGCTGTTGTTGTCCGAAGTGCTGTAGAACAAGTTGGAAGAATACAGTAAAGTTTTACAAAAATCCTTATAAGCCACGTCCAGCGGAACGGCATTGGGAACTCCAAAAAGAGGTGCGTTATCAATTCTTTTTATCGCCTCAACACGGGTCCGGGAGAGGGCGACCGTTAGCGCTACCGGAAGGTGCGTCCCGAGACTGAAAATTTTCAGCCGGTACATTTGAAGAGGTGGAGTGCGTATGCTCCGTAGTCGTGAACAAGCACACTAACCCATATGGCTCAGATGGGCCCGGCGATCGCTCCTCGTTCATCTCTGACAACGCAATGCCCGGGACTAGTGATTTTGATGGTTTTTCGACAAATGTTGATAAGCAGTGACCGTTCTCACAACAGCCGGCCGGAAATACTACCTGAAGAAAGGAATAGAAGCGTCACGAAAGAGCATTCGCATATATCAAGGAATTGGAAGGCTATTATATTTATTATTATTTTTCCTTTAATATGGCAATTGGTGAAAATTCCAGATTCCGGGCTGGGATTATGATCGATTGGTCCACCTTCTTTGTTGCTAGAAAATCTGGCAACTTCCACGTGGGAAGGGTCGCGTGTGATCGCGGATGTCTGCTTCACACCATCTCTGGTTCAGTTTGGCGTTTAGTTCACTATAGTGTGCTTATGCCTTTGTCTACTTGGAGACGCACTGTGCCGCTAAGCCCATCTTCCCGCCAACGTTACTCAGGCAACCGCGCCATGTGACCGCGCCGTAAACCGTATGGACTTCGTGAATGCTGCTACATAGTACTTACGTGACACTAGACTTGGTCGGAATGATAGGGCGCCCGAGATAGGGCAAGATAGCACTAGACAGGAGGTAGGCGAGACCAGTAGAACTGGCAGGTTAGCAGGTAGCGAGTTGACTTGGCAGGCGAGACCTAGCAGGACCACTCTGGCCACCGTTAAAGACCACTAAGAAGACCGCTACTGAAACCACTGATAGGCATTGCCTCGTGGATCTCGCGGACCCCGTACCATTTGGGAAAGCCGTGTAACATTCTAGTTGTAATCAACATGCGGAGTATCACAATTATCGACCGTCTACAGGAGGACGTTTATGTCACATATGGATTACCATTGTGTATCAATTACACGCCAAATGTATTATCATGTCGTAAAAATAAAATATAAAAAATACAAGTAGGTCATACAAAACAAAGTACCCAAAATATGCCACCGTTTCGCTCACCGGGGCTGAGAGTCTTTCTCGTTTTCTCGTTTTCTTGTGTTTTTTTGTTTTGGTCATCCCTTAGAAGTTGTTCTGGTTGGCGTTGCCCATCAGCATGGCCGAGTTGGGCTTGTGCTTGCTGGACAGCAGGTAGACGTTGTACTCGCAGTCGAGCGTGGCGCCGTTCTTGTCGTCCTTGGCGGGCTGGAAGTCGAGGACCAGGTCAGACTTGACGGCGCAGGCGGTGTCGGTCTCGAGGTATGGGTCGTCATTGGGGTAGAGCTGGGCGGTGACGCCAATGTAGTCGTCGTGCGTAACCATGATGTGGATGTGGGCCGGGCGGTATGGGTGGCGGCCCATGATCTTGAGTAGTTCGGCCGAGGGACCGGAGGTGTCGATGGCATACTCGGTGGGCTTGAGGCAGTAGAACCAGAACTTGCCGTCGGCGTCGGTGCGGAACTTGCCGCGGAGGTTATGGCGGGTCTGGTTCTCGGGGTCGAACACGTCGTACTTGCCGTTGGTGCTGGCCTGCCACATGTCGAACACGGCGTTGGGGATACCCTGGCCAGTCTCGGCGTCCTTGACCACACCGTGGAAGTGGGTAAGCTGGCCGTCCTTTGGTAAGTTCTGGACCACAGAGGCACCGAGATCGCGGAAGGGCGTCTCGGGCGACCAGAAGGGGCCCAGGATGGTCGACGACGTGGGGTTCACGCCCTCGACCGTCACGACCTTGTGGTTGATCTCATCGACGAGGCTGAGAAGTGTTAGCTGTGTCTTTTGATTTTGATAGATTTTCAGTGGTTTTAATTTGGTGCCACTTCTACGGAGTACTTACGACTCAATACCAAGAATGTCACACACGCGCCATGCCTCGTTGCGGTTCTTCTTGTAGGCCTGGCCAATGGAGTTGACGTAGTTGACGCCTAGCACCCACTCGTCCTGGGTCAGCTCGACCTCGCGGCAAAAATCGTGCATATGCTTGATCAGCGACGACAGGATCTGGCGGTGGCGTGGCTCGGTCTCGGCGCTCATCAGGTTTATGACATGTTCAGTGAAGTTAGGGTCGAACTTGGACGCGCCGTTCACCGATGCGCCGTTGGCGGTGCCGTTGGTAGCCATTGTGAAGATTTGCGTGAGTGTGGGGAAGGAGGAGGAAGGAGGAGAAAGATGGTGTAAGTTGACACGAGGAGGAGCAAAGAAACGAAAGGCATACACAGAAAGAAGACGCCGAGGCAGACGAGAAGCTGTTTAGTTGAGGGAAGTGGAGAATGAAACGAAAAGAATTACAACTACAGAAAAAGGGACATCTCTGCATTCTATATACATGTTGGTTTTCCTCACAGACACGCCTGAACGTCACCACCGGGACTGGGAAAAACTATGGAAGAAACGGGGCCTCAGGGGCCAAGAAAAGGCCGGGCCAACGTCACAGGTTGGCAGGCCGGATCGGTGGCTCTGGGCAGCTCTGGGTGAATTCGGAGGAGAAATAAAAAGCCGTTAGCAGCAGCGGCAGCACGAGGGACCTAGGGTGTGGCTCCGGGGATTCCAAGTGGTGTGAGGCCACTGGCTTGGCTTCTTGTTGGCTGCTTGTTTGCTGCTTGTCAGCGCCCTCTTGTGCCAAAGTGACCCTGTACAATGACATGCCGTAGTGGGAAGCCGAGCTAGTCTTAACTGTTAGGCCGTGTCAGACTTGTGGCACCGGCTGGACGCAAGCGTGGTGGACCCTGCTGCCTCATACGAATTGTGACTTTCAGCCCTTCCAGGGCGGCCTCTCATTGGGTTATGGGAGCTGCCGCGTGGAAGAGGACTTATCCGGCACCTTTGTCGCTTTTGGGTGGAACCTTAGTTTTCTCTGGCTCCCTTGGGGTTCTCTTTATCCCTTAGCTCCGTTTTTTTCTCTGCGTGTGATTGCGACGCTAGGCAACAACACGGGCAACGCGGGGAAAACTCAGAAATGAGGGCACGAATGGAAGAGAGTGAGTTTGTTTTTAGAGTCTGATAATCTGGACAAGGGTATGGACAAGTCTGGAGAGTGTGGCCCTGCTTCACATGGAAAAATATTTTGAATAGCGGGGAAGGTTGCGTCAATATCAAAAGCCATCGTATGTCCAACAGTTCATGTCTTCATTTCGGGTCTTTTTTTTTCGTCGCCTTCGACAGTAGGCAACGACTGAAGCACGTGTGGGGGGGGGGGGGGGGGGGGGGGGGGGGGGGGGGGGGGGGGGGGGGGGGGGGGGG